>APFE030707940.1:93729-190355 GCA_000404065.3 Pinus taeda
GTGAGCGGTGTCCTTTGGTGTTCTGTCTGAGGAACTTACCCTGTAAATTCCTACATGGTATTAGAGCTATTTGAGGGTCGCGTCCGTTGTTGATCCAAATCTGAAGCCGGTAGAACTGCATGCGACTGCCATCTCCTAGATATGTTGTTTCTGACTGCTTTCGGGCTGAGAGGACTGCTCTGTTGTGTTGGGAGTATCTGTTCCAGTGAGGAACCCCTTTCGTTTCACGCGAAAAGGTTTCCGGTAGCCCTAGCTGCGTCATTTTTTAGATCTGGAGGTATATAGTGTTTATTTGCAGTTATAAAGTGGGTTATCTGAGGAAGGCTCCATGCGACATGCCACAATACTATTGGGAATCACGATTGCCGTTAGACCAAAACCCACAGGTGTTAGTCAACGATCGCATCGCAAGAGATAAGGATCCACGAGAGGCGGTTAGTCCATGTCACGAAACACACGGGGATCGTTGATTTATCCAATGTCCAATAATCTCCCCCCAATGTAAGCCAGGTGTGTATCGAACTCATGACTTGTGCTTTGATACCACTTGTTGGGAATCATGATTACAATTAGACCAAAACCCACAGGTGCTAGTCAACGATCGTATTGCCAGAGATAAGGATCCACAAGAATTGGTTAGTCCATGTCACGAAACACACAAGGAACGTTGGTTTATCCAATGTCCAACAAATACAAGGGTAGCTTTGAAAAGGGAAGCCCACACTTGGGTATATGAATGTTTGAGGGAGAAATCATGGTACATGAGTTACCCCGACTTTTGTTTTTCCACCCTTCTTCATATGCCTTTTGGCTTTGGGTATATGAATGTAGGAGGGAGCAATCATGGTACATGGGTTACCCCGACCTTTGTTTTGCCACCCTTCTTCATATGTCTTTTTCCTTTTAATTGGTTTTTCTTTATATCCGCTTGGGGCTCCAAGAGATGAGAGCATGATGCGTAGGATATAACAGTGAGTACACCCTCAAGGTGGGTTAGTTCATCGACCACCAGGGGTTGGGACAATCATGGGTTCCTTAATGACATAATGGGCCAATATGAGGGGTTGTAGGAACCAGGGTGATGACCATAATGATAGGGGTACAACTCATGTTTGGCTTTTGTAATATCCCGTTTCAGAGATATTCCCCAAACCCCAGTAAACTCCAACCAAATACGTACAAATAATATAATAACCGGGAAACTCAAAGTGATGGAAATAAAAATGGCACAACATATAATAATATAAACATGAAATATAAGCAGATACTCAAGAAATGCAGAGAGAAATGCTAAGCCATTTTATTATATTTAGTAATGGAATGAGTACAGGAGGTGATCAGAAAGATGGCACCTCGACTTGCACAAGGCAAGTGAAGCAATACACTCAGAATAGTAAAGGGATGGCCTCTATCTGAACTGCGTCCAAGCTGCTGGAGAACTACCGTGCTGCTGCTACTGAAAATCAAATGAGGATTTGAGGTTGTTCTCGTCCTCAGAAAAAGCTGAAACTCTGGAATCAGACTCTACTCAAGAAACCCATAAAAACCCAGAAAGCTTTTCTGAAATGGCCGACCCCCGAAAATCGCCCCTTTGAGGACCCACGCAATCCCTCAAGGCTTTGCGCTGCCACTGAATAGAACTTACCAAAACTCTGCATGAAACTCAGCCAAAATTCTCTAATAGGCAAGGGCTAATCCCTTGCTCAATCTCCCAGCTCAAATCCTCCACAAACCCCCAATCCGGAACTACCTCTAGAAGAACTGCGTCCCTCTCTCTCAAGACTGCACAATCCTCCAATGCTCAGCTCCTCCTCAATGCCAAAGATCAATACTACTGCAAAAAGACTGCTGAAACTACCTTGCCCGAGTAGGCACTCGAAGTCCCCGGGGGCTAAGGGTGAGATCTCCGAATGGAGACACTCAGTGCACTAATTAGTGCTGCAGACAGGCTAAACAGCCAACGTGCTCCAAGTCGAAGTGACTAGCTCAGATGCTCCTAATCGAATGACAAAATGAGGAGGCTCATCTCTCCTTTATAGTGTTGGCCTCTCTCATCCCAAGGCTCACCTCCTCCAACGTAGCTCCTTCTCTTGCGACATTTTCCTCTCCATCTGTGTAGTCCCCTAAGTGTCTGTGTGGGCCCCTCCTCTACGTGGTTCTTTGGCCCCCATGGTTCCCCTTTAAGTTACAACGTTGTGCTACTAGGGAGAGACTTTATTCTAAAAGTGAGTTATGTCTCCCCTTTCCTCACCTTTTTATTTATAAATAACTATAGAAGGCAAAATTGAGCAAAATCGAATATTCCAATTAGCCATGGCTAATTAGGAATATTACAGTCTCCCCCGGCAAAATGTTGCTTGTCCTCAAGCAACTGAAGTGTTGGACGCTGCAAAATTTTCTCACTCTCCCAAGTGGCATCCTCATCCGGCAAATTCTTCCACCTCACCAAAAATTCTTGGATTATCTTGTTCTGTAGCTGCCTCTCCCTGGTATCAATAATAGCCTCTGGTTGCAACACCAAATGCCCCTCATCATCCGTGGGTGGTAGCTCATCTGTCACTATCACATGCTACCCCAATGCCTTCTTCAAGCATGATACACGAAAGACGTTATGAATCTTGCTACCTTGGGGCAGCTCCATCTCATACGCAACCTGACCAATCCTGTGTATCACCCTGTATGGCCCATAAAAGTGGGGCTTGAGCTTCTCAACCCCCTTATGCTTCAGTGATGACTGTTGGTTGTAATCGTAGGTAGACCAAGTCCCCTACCTCAAACTGTCTCTCCACCCGACCCCTGTTAGCATACAACTTTTGCTAGTTTTGCGTTGTAGCCATATTATCCTTGAGAGCTCGGAGAATATCTTGACTCTCTTGGATCCAAATCTTGGCTCTCGGAGCCTTGCTAGCACCAAACATCACGTCAGTAAAAGATAAAGGATGATATCCATATAAAGCATAGAATGATGACACACCAATGGACATGTGATGGGTAGTGTTGTAGCAGTACTCCCCCAGATGCAGCCGCTTCGCCCATGCTCGCTGCTGCCCACTGACATAGTTACGCAAGTAGCCCTCCAACTACTTGTTAACTATCTCTGTCTGCCCGTCCATCTGTGGGTGATAGCTGGTACTCGGTGTCAACTCCGTCCCCACCAACTGGAAAAGCTCTTGCCAAAATCTTCCCATGAAACGGCTGTCCCTGTCATTGGTGATGGTCTTGGGAAGACCATGTAACCTGAAGATCTCTCTGAAGAACAGCTTGGCCACCTGTGCCGCTGTGTTTGTGCGGATATGGCAAAAAAGTGCGAGTACTTTGTCAGTCGATCAACGACGACAAAGATGCAGTCAATGCCCTGTACCATGGGCAACCTTGTGATGAAGTCCATCGAAATACACTCCCATTTCCCCTCCGAAATGGGAAGAGGCTGCAATAATCTTGTGGGATGGTTCATCTCCCCCTTGTTCCTCTGGCAAACATCGCACTCCCGGACATGCTGGAGTACATCCTCCTTGAGGACCTACCATGAGAACCTCTCTCTAATGGCCCTGTAGGTTTTGGTAAATCCCTGATGGCCGGCCAACGGTGAATCATGTGATGCCTAAAGTATCTTCTTCTTGAGTTGAGACCCCTCAGTCAAGAAGATCTGGTCCCTGTAGTAGATGATCTCATCGACCACCCTGTACGTGTCATCCGCCATATGCCCATCCAGAATCTCACATGCAAATCTGTCCTTGGAGTACTCAACTAAGAGTCGAGCCCTCCAGTCTGTGTCCAAGCTCATAAGAGACAATGTGGCTGGTCTACGTGAAAGGGCATCTGCTACCACGTTGTTCTTACCCTTGACATATTCAATGTCAAAGTCGTATGCTTGGATCTTACTGATCTACTTCTGCTGCCTCTCCTGTAGCTGCTTTTGCTCCAAAAAGAACCTGAGGCTGTTGTGATAAGTCCTCACCCTAAACCTGTTATCCACTAGATACTCTTGGAACTTGGCTAATGCATGCATGATGGCCAACATCTCCTTGTCTTATATAGAATACAACCTCTCGTGCGGAAGGAGCTTCTGGCTCTGAAAGGCTATAGGGTGACCTCCCTGCATCAACATTGCACCGATCCCCTCCCGACGCATCACACTCCAAAACAAATGGTTGCGAAAAATCCAGCAATGCAAGCACTGGGCAGCTGCTCATAACTTCCTTCAGCCTATCAAAGGCTCGCTATGCTGTATCCGACCAACTGAATGCCCCCTTCCTCGTCAAATCCGTCAGGGGTGCAGCAAGATGTGAGAAACGCTTGACGAACTTCGATTAGTAGGTGCAAATGCCAATGAATCCTCGAAGTTCTATCATGTTCCTCGGCTCCGGCCAATCTTTGATGGCCCTGATCTTCTCCTTGTGGACCCTTACACCGTCCACCCCTATGATGTGTCCCAAGTATAACATCTCCATCAACCCAAACTCACACTTGGAGAGCTTGGCATAGAACTGCTGCTCCTCCAAGATGTGCAATATTGTCTCAATATGCTGGAGATACTCCTCACATGTCCTGTTGTAAATGAGGATATCATCAAAGAACGCCAACACAAACTTCCTTAAATGACTGCGAAAGATGTGATTCATGCAAGACTGGAATGTAGCAGGGGCGTTGGTTAGCCCGAAGAACATCACCAAAAACTCAAAGTACCCATAGTGACACCTGAAGGCGGTCTTGGGAATGTCCTGTTCCCTCACACGAATCTGATGGTACCCAGATCCCAAATTAATCTTTGAGAAGAACCGCGCTCCTATGGACTCATCCATCAACTCATCGATCCTGGGTATGGGGTACCTGTTCTTCAGTGTTTTCTTATTCAGGGCCCTGTAGTCAATGCGCATCCTCAATGTATCATCCTTCTTCTTCACCAACACCATAGAAAGAGAAAAAGGACTCGTGCTCGACCGAATGTGCCCAAGAGCCAGCAACTCCTGAATGGCCCGCTCAATCTCATCTCGATAAGCCTTGGGATGCCTATAAGGGGTAGTAATCACTGCCTGTATGCCCTGCTCAAGCTCAATGGTGTGCTCAAAGCCCTGGTCCAGTGGCTGTCCCGGCGGAATCTCCCCAAATACTGTGGCATACCGGTCAAGGATGGACTGTATCTCTGGGTGCACTATCTGCCCTATGGTCCGTGCCTCTGATGCATGCAACTCCACTGCCCTCTCTATGTCTCCCTTCCGGAAGACTGCCTCCATCCGATGAGCCGAAATAGTCTGAGGCGGGTATGTGTGCTGTCCCCATATCTTCTCATGCCTCCATGTCTTCTCATCATCCCACTCCATCTCTAGGGCCTTCCAAACTGTCGTGACCTTCCCTAGAGTGATAAGCCACTGAACACCCAGTACTATGTTGGTGTCCGAAATATTGACCATGAAGAAGTGGTCAGTCAGTGTGTAGGTGCCCATCATCACTGATAACTCTGGAACATAACGAGCACACACCATGGTCTGATCTCCTGGGATTAGAACGAAAATCCATCGAAACTCTCTGTCGGAATGCCTCTCCGCTCAACCATCTGTGCATCGATGAAGCTGTGGGTGGCTCCACTGTCAACCAAAACTGATACTCACTGGCCACATACTGTCCCCCGTACGCGCAACGTCAAATACTTGGGAACTCCTCGCAATGCTGCGAGGGCCCCTCTGGTAGGTGCAAAAGCTGCACCACCTGCTGCTGATGGTGGAGGTGGCAAAGGACCCTGCATGGCATGACTATCTCCTGCCTCCACATCCTCCTCCTCATCTTCTTCCCTATTGCTCTCGGACAAGACCTCAATAAAGTGTGCCTTGCCAGTAGCACCCTTGTGTCCTGGTGCCCACGGCTCCTGACAGGTAAAACACAACTGCTTCTTCAACTCCCTCCTAGCGTCATCATCAATCTGTGCTCGTCTTGGATTCCACTTTGGGGGTGGAATCCTCACATCCTTCCCCTTAGGCTGGAAAGCTTGTCTTTGGGGGTAAGGTGTCCGAGTCCTGGGTAAGGCATCCTGTAAGTCCCGGGTCCTGCTAATAGCATCCTGGAGTGTGGCTGGTCTAGTGGATCTGACTAGACCCCGAAGTGGCTCTGCTAAGCCCTCCACAAACATGTAGATCTTCTGTGCCATGGATAGATCTGGCACCATCACTGAAATCCTCAAGAAATCTGCGATGTAGGTCTCAGGGCTCCCGGTCTATTTGAGGCTCGGCAGCTCAACAAAATGTTGTTTCGGAGCCCTTCGGTCAAACCTCTCCATCAATCTCGTGGTGAACTCGGCATATGTCGTCACTGTGGAATGTCTGAGCGTAACCATCCCATGGAACCACCAATCTTGGGCCTCACCATCCAAATGTAATGTCGCCACCTTGATGGCCTCTACTTTCGACATCTGGTTAAGCTGGAAATAGATGTCCAGTTTCTCCACCCAAGACCTTGTCGAACTGTTTGATGAACCGTCAAGCGTAGGCAAGTGAAATCTACTGGCTGTACGGTGGGTGTCTCCATCGTGATAATGCTGGTGTCCTCTATGATGATTGGGAGGTCTACTATCCTGCTGGAGCTGAATAAAGTCTCTGAATGAAAGAGCGTCCCTGAACTCCTGCCCATAGGCCTGGTACTCTGCAAAATAGTTGCCCATGTGATCGGGCTTTGCTTCCTGCTGGGCTCCAGCCCCCGTGTCTGCTCCTAGGAAAGTGGGCATGGTAGAGCGTGTAGGGGCATGTGAGGCCATCTGCTGAGTAGTATCACGCTGAGTGGCACCGTGCTTTGGAAAATGGTGGGATGTACCCGATCCCTCACCAACCTGGAAAACCTGTGGGTTCTCACGCTATCTAGCCTCCACTGCCATGAATCTCTACCCCATCACCTCGATCTGCCTCGACAGGTCCTGCACTGATTTGAGGAGCATGTCTGCAAATCTCTTCCCGTCCTCATCTGCCATCGGATCCTCTTGCTCTGCGTCCACCACAGGCTCCTTCTGTTCTGCATCCACCACAGGAACACAGTCTCCCTCCCCGTAGGTGTTCTCCAACCTACGTCCAGTGTCTCTGTATCTCCTACCTTTGTAACAGATGTAGGGCTTTTCCCCCGGTGTCATAGATTGCTAGCTCCACAGGCCGAGCCAGATCTATGCTCTGATACCACTGTAATATCCCATTTCAGAGATATTCCCCAAACCCTAGTAAACTCCAACCAAATACGTACAAATAATATAATCACCGGGAAGCTCAAAGTGATGGAAATAACAATGGTGCAGCATATAATAATATAAACATGAAATATAAGTAGATACTCAAGAAATGCATAGAGAAATGCTAAGCCATTTTATTATACTGAGTAATGGAATGAGTACAGGAGGTGATCAGAAAGATGGCACCTTGACTTGCACAAGGCAAGTGAAAAAATATGCTCAGAATAGTAAAGGAATGGCCTCTCTCTGAACTTCGTCCAAGCTGCTGGAGAACTGTCGTGCTGCTACTACTGCTGCTGGAAATCAAATGAGGATTTGGGGCTGTTCCCCTCCTCAGTAAAATCTGAAACTCTGGAATCAGACTCTCCTCAAGAAACCCAGAAAGCTTTTCTGAAATGGTCGACCCCCGAAAATCGCCCCTTTAAGGACCCACACAACCCCTCAAGGCTCTACGCTGCCACTGAATAGAACCCACCAAAACTATGCCTGAAACTCAGCCAAAATCCTCCAATAGGCAAGGGTTGACCCTTTCTCAATCTCCCAGCTCAAATCCTCCACAAACCCCCAATCTAGAACTACCTCCAGAAGAACTGCGTCCCTCTCTCTCAAGACTGTGCAGTGCTCCATTGCTCAACTCCTCCTCAATGCCAAAGATCAATACTACTGCAAAAAGACTGCTGAAACTACCTAACCCGAGTCAACACTCGAAGTCCCCCAGGGCTAACGGTGAGATCTCCGAACGGAGATACTCAGTGCACTAATCAGTGCTGCAAACAGGCTAAACAACCAGCGTGCTCCAAGTCGAAGTCACTAGCTCAGATGCTCCTAATCGAATGACAAAATGAGGAGGCTCCTCTCTCCTTTATAGCATTGGCTTCTCTCATCCTAAGGCTCACCTCCTCCAACATAGCTCCTTCTCTTGCCACGCGTTCCTATCCATCTGCGCAGTCCCTCCAAGTGTCAGTGTGGGCCCCTCCTCTACATGGTTCTTTGGGCCCCCTTGGTTCCCCTTTAAGTTACAACATTGTGCAGCTAGGGAGAGACTTTATTCTAAAAGTGAGTTATGTCTCCCCTTTCCTCGCCTTTTTATTTATAAATAACTATAGAAGGCAAAATTGAGCAAAATCGAATATTCCAATTAGCCATGGCTAATTAGGAATATTACAGCGTTTGCCCATGTGCTAAATTTGTATGTCCCAACCATTTTTCTCATTTTATAGTACATTAGGCCAAATTATGTCGTTTCTTTTCTTTTTAGCTGCATCAACCTTCGGGTCATCATTTTAGGTTCGACCCAAGGTGTGGATAAGGGAAGGGGGAAGCTAATTTCTTGTGGACCCAGTGGCCAAATGTGGACCTAGTGGGAAAATGTGGACCCAGATGGGAAATATGGTGAATGGGGTTCTACTGAGTGGAAGGGGTATGATGATATGGTGTCAAGAAGCTGGACCACACAACCAAAATCAGGGTTTCTTATGTAGTGCTAGCCCTAAAGCTAGAAACCAGTAAAGGAGATCCCATGGGACTAGCATACAATGTTAAACACCAAATTGGACAAAGGAGGCAAGAATACAGACCAAGCCCACTCTTTCCGCGGAATCCCCCCACTAATCCATGCCAAAAAGTGTGCATGATAAGTAAACAAAAATACCCAACTACACAATGAAAATCCATACGTTCGAGGTTGGAAGGCCCACCTTCAAACATAGATCATAACAGATAGGCGAGGGACCACATGGCTGGCTTACGTGGCATAGAAAATGGCACATCAAGGTATCTAGTGGCTGCAAGGAGCTGTTGGCTGCCAACTGAGGACCATCTAGGAGAAAATGTTCTCCTATGGATTTCACCCACGTAGTGGCAAGAAAGATCTGGCTCCAACTGGGACATGATCTCTCAGAAGAGTGCACAAACATACTCTAACGGGGAGGTCATGAGAATAATAGTAATCTCTTGGGACCACAGACCTGTCATGTGCACATATCACAAATCGAGCACATGCGGTAGCATGTTTTTACGATGCCTTATTAGGCCATAAACATCAATAAGAAATATTTGTTTTTAATTTAAATGCAATTTTAATATGTGTAACTAATTTAGTATGATAATATCATATGATGTTAGTTCTAATGTGAAAACCAGTATGCAATGCATCCTACCCTAACATGCATATAACATTAAGTAAGTGCCAAGTATAATCACAGATCCAATGCAAGCAACATGTCAATTGATCATTATAAAAACACATGCTTCTATAATTATTTATGCAAAGAATCCAAAACACAAATGGGAAGAATAATACGAGGGTTTACAAGGGTGGGTGGTGGGAAAATAATAGAACTATATGCCATAGAAAGGAACCCTAGAAGAAGGGAAAGACACCAACCAAGAGGATTGAATTTGGTCCTCTAACTAGAAGATGGAAATGTCAATAATCAAGTACATGAACCTTTCATGAAGAACTATATCAGGCCTATCATCCTCGGGGTAAGGAATGAATGACTCAAACACATTTAGGATGATATTATCTTGGTTATTGGGAAAGCAAGAGGCGGAACCATCATTGTATTCGGGGAAAAACCATGATTCTTCATTTTTCATAGGGGAAACCATCTCTTCATAAAAACTAGGTGAATGAACATTATCACAAACATCTATCTCAGGGCTAGGAACGTAACAAGGGGAGGATTGCTCAAACATGAAGCGATAACCCACTGTCACCTTAGCTAAAGATCCCTACTCTTTATGAACTTTCACCGATGGGAGGAGACACGGTATGAGAGGAATCACTAGAATAGATGGATCAATGATAGGATGTGGGGTGATTCCTAAAGCCTATTTACAAGAGAGTTTCACATGATGGGCTTACTTGCTATAGAAGCAAGATGAATGGCTCTCTTAGAAGGGCTAAGAAGATGCCTAGACTTAGGGTTTGAGGAGCATTACTTGAAAAAAAGTGCCCAAGATCAAGGAATCCTAGAAGACTAGCGTTTTTAAGTGATCTTCGTGAAATTGAAGTTATAATTTAGTGGGACCACAAAAAAGCCCAAGTGGGCCCAGACCAGGTTAAAGGTTTGGATTGGAGCAACAAATGCATGATCTTGACCAAATTAAGGAGGAGAATAGGATCAAAGGAATTGAATTTCTCTTCGTATTTGAGTACAATGATCCTAATGAAGCCACCAACCAAAGGGAACCTAGGGATGAGAACGGTCTTCAAGCTAGGGCTTGAAATATATTGAGATTCCATTTCGGGATCGACCTGAAATTGGGAGGACCTCTCAAGAAGACCCCAATGCAGTAGTTGACCAGTTTTTAAGGATTTTCAATGGTTAGAAACGATTTTAGATGATGTCCTAGGAGGCCTACTAGGTTAGGGCTTAGAAAGAAGGAAGGGAGGTGAGAAGAATATTCTTTTGTGATTGCCTTAGGACTAGACCAGTGCCTAGCCAATTGGGATAATGGAGTCAAATGAGAGCAATGCTCAGATAGGCTTAATCCCAATCGAGGAGTTATCCAACAACTTCATATGGCCCAAGCCCGCTTGGTTACAAAGGGAAATTTATACTTCTTTTATGTTGCAAATGATGACTTACCAAGGCAAATCATGAACAATCATGTACCTTTAGGACAATAATTTGCGATACTTCACAACGATCATATGAAAAGTCCTCATAAAGACAAGACCAACAACTTTGCATAAGCATAAGGGCAGCTACACCAGCTTCATGAATGAAAATATTTCATAGATCATTACATGAGACAAAATACAAGATAAACATGAAAATAGTATTTACAAGTATAGCGAAATTATTCCAATCATCAAGATGCAAGAAAATCGAAGTTCCAAGACAATTTTAAGCTCTTCCAAACATTGAAATTCATTAAATCTCCAAATTCGTCCATCAAAATGCTGAGTGAAATTCCTTGAAGAAAAAAATTATCTAAATCCAAGTGATGATGAGATTCAAATGAGCTCTCCTCAATTTATATCCTCTCTAAGGGGTTCAATTAAGCCCCAAATAATAAAATAATGTACAATAATGACATCACTGGGTGACACGCCTACCAAGATAGCTCCATAATACAGAGATAAGCCTCTCAAGAGGACAAAATAGTAGAGATAATGCCTAGTGGAGTCCAAAGTGTTCCAAGGTGAGAGAATAGGCTCCAAACATAGTGATCATGGGGGTGGCCCCCTAATATCCAAGTAAATCAAATGTGGTGTCCCCAAGTGGGTGTGGGGGCACAATGACATCCTCATGGGTCTCCAAGTGGATCAATAATGCTTGTATAACATTTGTAAGGGCTAGAATGATAACACAAGCCCTCCCTCGGTCTCCAAGGTGAGACACATCCTCATCTGGGCCGTGGAACATTTGCCAAGTGTATGGTGCAAGTGTGAAGCCGACTGGGCATGGTGGCCCAGGTGCATCATCCTCATCCAAAAAGGTGGAACACGAACAATCAATGAATGGTGTTGAGGGATCCATGAGGTGGCAATTTGCTTTTTGCTATGGTGGAGGCCCATGGCTTTCCACGCTCGACCCTTTGGAGGGCTTTGACCTCGTATAGGGAGACCAAACCCCAAATGGAGACCCACCTGTAAACTTGTATAAGATCCAATGCGTTCCCTCGCCTTCTAGTATAATAGATCATTAGAATAATCAAGTAAAAGAGCTTACAAATGATGGAACCAAGTGGATACTTCCTACTGGCATGCCCTTCCATTGTGGGCTTTAGAACGTACAAGTGTCTCCAAGCTCAAGAAGAAGGTTAACCACTGACCCTATTAGGTGGTTTCTGCCTCTACATGTCTCAGGTAGGGTTGTCAAATGGTAGGTGGCATGTGGTACAATGATGGAACAGAGTGGCGTATCAAGGGAAGGCTCCAGGCCACATGCCACAATACAAGGGTAGCTTTGAAAAGGGAAGCCCACACTTGGGTATATGAATGTAGGAGGGAGCAATTGTGGTACATGAGTTACCCCAACCTTTGTTTTTCCACCCTTTCTCATATGATTTTTGCCTGTTAATTGATTTTTCTTTATAATTGCTTGGGGCTTCAGGGGATGAGAACATGATGCGTAGGATATAGCAGTGATTACCCCCTCAAGGTGGGGTAGTTCATCACCCACCAGGGGTTGGGACAATCCTGGGTTCTTGAATGACATAAGGGTCCAATATGAGGGGCCCTAGGAACCACGGTGATGGCCATGATGATAGGGGTAGAGCTCATGTTTGGGTTTTTCCCACGTGCCAAATTTGTATGTCCCTACCATATTTTGCATTTTATGGTACATTTCCTATTGAGAGTGGCCAAATTAAGCTTTTTTTTTTTTAGATGCATCAAACTCCGGGGCATCGTTTCAGACCCAACCCAAGGTGTGGGCAAGGGGAGGGGGAAGCTAACTCCTTGTGGATCCAGTGGACAAATGTGGACACAGAGAGGAAATATGGTGAATGGGGTTATAGTGAGCAGAAGGGGTATGATGATATGGTGTCAGGAAGCGGGACCGTGCAACCAAAATCTGGGTTTCCCATGTAGTTTCACCCCTAAAGCTAATAACGAGTAAAGGATATCCCACGGGACTAGGATACAAGGTTAACTGCCAAATTGGAAAAAGGAGACAAGAGTACATACCAACCCCACTCTTTCCACCAAATACCTCTATTGATTCATGCCAAAAAGTGTCCATGATAAGTAAACAAAAATACCCAGCTACACAATGAAAAGCCATACCTTCGGGGTTGGAAGGCGCACCTTCAAACATACGATCATAAAAGATGGGCGAGGGACCACATGGATAGCTCCAGTGGCAGAGAAAATGGCACATAGAGCTATCTGGTGCCTGCAAGAGGCTGCTGGCTGTTGATGAGGACCATCTAGGAGAAAATTTTCTCCTATGGATACCATCCATGTAGTGGTGGGTAACAGTTACCATGTAGTTTTCCGAGATGGACAAGTAGTAAGGTGCTCATTCATGCTAAGGGATCCAGTGTCACAATGACGAAAGTGATTAGGATCAAACATGGGAGACTATAAAGGTTCATGTTTTAGTCGACATATGTCTTGGCACTCAGCAGTAATGGTCATGACATGTCACATACCTGGCATGAACGTGGTCCTTTCACAAATAGCATCATCAAAGCCAAATAGTCTTGTTGTTGCTCAAACTATACAGGAACTACGACAACGACTCAGGTCGAGGGTTTCACCCTGATCCCCAACCTCTCCGTTCTAGCTATTTCCCAATAGCAAGCTATGGGGGGTAGACCCTATGGAAATGAGATGATGAAGGACAAGTTGGGAAACAACACGTCTAGGAGACACAGTTGAATGGCCTAGTTGGTTAAATTTAGCAAGATTTTAAGGATTAGATTAAATTTATATTTGAGACCAGTGCCTTATGGAGTCAAAAATCTTGCTTATTGAATTAAGACCAAGTGAACAGATGGACAACTGTTGCTTAATGGGTGATTGACTAGCCCATATGAGATGCAAACCTTACAACTAAGTGAAATGCAAGAATTTTAGTTTATTTTAGTTACATGCCTAGTCTAAGTGTGTTCCTTGATCTTTACCTATATTGAGTCTAAATTCTGTAGTGTAGCAGAGGGAAGTTGAGGTGAAGCATACGAAGGTGTGATTAGCGATACTTCTCCTTGAAATCTAATGTATTCGGTGCCTCTAGTGCTGCAGAGACTATGGCTCTGACGATTGCAAGGTCACCGTTTTAATTACTGGAGGGGCTATAATTTTCAAGTAAAGATGAAGGATATTAATATCTCTCTATCAACCAAGCTTATGCTTGGAGGAATTCACAACTAATTTTAGAATGCAAAGCAAGATGAGTGCTTCTTAAGGTGAGACTGTTCAATGTTTCTTTAAGTACTTAGTTATGTTTGATCTTTCGTTATGACAATAAGTAGTTAACAATGACAAACAAGCGACAATCTCAACCACAAGAATATGTGTCAATTTTACAAATGCCAACAAGATACCAAAGGTAACCAAGATGGAATTGCTCGCTTATTAGATGACCATAAGATATATGCTTTTAAGAGTAACTTACCAATATTTCCAAAAGAAAGATCAGCATCCACAATAGATATCCAATTAATGACAAGAATGGCGATAATAAAACTTACTCACTTAGGACAATAAAGCCAATGATCTCTGAGAGTAATGTAAGATATCGATGTTAATTATGAGATTATTAATGTTATCAGTCAACCCTTCCTAAGTTAAGACTTTCCAATGCCAATTAGGACAATTAGATTTCCAACTAGAGATGCCAAGTAACAAGATCGCTCAAGAGATTGATGGCTTAATGCTTAGTGTTCCTTAAACCAACCAACAATAACAAGTTACCACAATGCCATTGAAACACCAATCCAATTGTTGATGTGAAAGAACAACAGATGCCAATATGCTTATGTCCAACAGAAACCATTCAACAAGATATTCTCTATCCAATGTTAACAATCTTATGAATCAATGAAAGCACTTAGAGCCACTTATGTTATTTAGATTCCAAATGGCATAAATGAGCAACTTAGGACAACAGTAAGCTACTTATGTTCCAACAATTTAGATTTACTTCTTAAGAAATCAAGATTAGAAGAGCATGAACATAAAATGATATTTTGTGATTACCAATTAAATTTATGACAACAAGAAGTAAGAGAATAGTGAGCAATAGGGAAGTAATAAGCTACTTATGCCAAGTGTGTGAAATAGTCATAAAATTTTCACTTCTTCCTAACTTATACTAGAGCGCTTGAGATAGAGAAAAAACAGTGAAATTTATGCTTGTACCACTGACATATCATACCTCAATATGCTTATTATGCAAATGTTGCTGTGGTCAAAATCATTATATTTTTGCCAAATGAACAATGCTTAATTTACTTAAGTGATTTGCCAATGTATTTAGTGTGAAAATTCCTAAACTCGAATCCGTACTGCAACAATTGATGATATTTCTTAAATTCCTTTAAACAAATTACTTGCAGTTTACTACGACAAATATTGAAATACATACATTACGGCCTTCAGTTAATTAAATATAATGCAGAAACAAGAAACTGAGCAAGAAAGAAAATACAACACAATCACACCGTTATTTTTGGACAAATGTCCCCCGAAAAACCCAGTGTGGGAAAACCAGTGTAACAGATTTGAGGGATTTTACTATTAAGTAGAAGTTATTTCTGAATATAAACTCTGGATGCCTTGTTGGCTATCAGTACAGAGAATATCACTCAGTAGAAGAAATTAGTGAGATTACCTCACTCTACACTGCAAGTCTCGGCTGATCTGGCCACTGAACCAACAAGTCCTCGGCTACCTCCACACTGCCCCTAAGCAGTCACTGTGTGGGCCTTCATCACAACCTCTAAGGCCTTGCTTCACCTCTTTGCTTGATTGATTTGCTCTAAGGAGCTAACTCCATCCCTCCCGGCTCAGAACGTCAAACCCCCAGCAAATCTCGGAATTCTGCTTGGAGGCTCTTTGCTACTCTATGTGAGCCCTTCCTGGATCTGCATCACCCTCTCTAGGCACTGCACTGCCTCCTCTATGTGTTTCTCTGCCTCTCTGCTGAGTATTCTTGGCTCCAGAGAAGATCCTCCAGCTAAAACTCTCTTTGCCTCTCTCTACGTGATCACCACAAAATCATTGCGCTACTCTCTAGCTCAACAATTCGATCCGACTGATCAACTCTCGATGTCTCTTCCAAATGACCCTCAAGCCTCCTTAAATAATCTTCTCGTTGACATTCAATGAACCAGATTAGAAGCTAATAAATGGCTAAGAACATTTCTGCTTGATCCTCGTCTTCTTCTAGAAGTTACACCCACAGTTAGATTAATACCCATTAATTATTTTCATTTCCTAAGTTTAGATTTAGGGACCCATTAAAAATAATTAATTATTTTAATAAAACTGTCTTTGGGTGGAATTTCCCAAAACACTTTCTAGGTTCTTTGGAATACATGTGCCCAAGCCTCCCTGCAAAATTTGAGACTTAGATCACATGTGATGCTACTAGAAATCAACACTCCCTCTTAGCAAGGAATGTGCTCTAGCAATGCCTCCCACTGAAGCATCACCTTGACTTCATAACATCGTCCTCTGCACTGTTGATGTCTGACATGCTGTCCACCAAACACTGCGTTGCTGCTGCAACTTTACTACTGCTGACATTGCCACTGTCAACATTGCATTCGTACTACAACTCCCTTTGAATTTTGCATTCGTGTTGCTGCTAGCACTGCCATTGCCAACTGCTGCTACTGCATCAACAACAGAAAAGCATCCCAAATTATTGAACAAGTGTTCAGCATAGACGCATCTCGATGTTGAAGATCTGACTGTTGCTAGTACCACGCTATCCCTCTGAAGCCACTGCGTTGCTACTGCTACTGCATTGTGCCTCCCTGCACTGTTGCAACTTTGCACTATGCTGCACAAACTTGGCATTCTAGTCACTACATTTGTTGCTTCAACGCTCCTCTGCACCAACTAACACTGATCCATCCTGCTATTAATCTGGGCTCCCATAGCAAGGAATTGATCTGGGCGGTGAGCCCCTCAAGGATCTTGCTCATCTGTAGCTCTTTTGAACTATAGCTCTAAATCAACCCACCTCCCTCCTGGAGATATTTCGGCTTCCATGGAAAACTCCTCCTCTTTGATCTTCGTGGGTGCAACTTTCAAATCGGGCTTCTCATCCTTGTCCTTCTTTCTGAGAGGACACTGTGTTGTGTAGTGACCCATTTCACCACACTTGAAGCATTTGATCTTCGACATGTCCTTCTTTCGCTTCCGCTGCTTCTTTTGCCCCTTGGATGTGAGGGCTGCATTCTTTGCCTCGTCTTTGGGCTTCAACCCACTGCTGTTGCTTCCGTTAAGCTTACACTTGACTAGATCTCTCCTTAGCTCTTCCTGCTTAAGAGCTGCCCATATACTATCCTAGTTTGGCAAAGTTGCCTTGCCTAGGATGCTCTGGACAAAGACTTGCCACTCTTCTGAGACTGAGTTTAGGGCTAGTCTCACCATCTTGAAACCTTGAGGTGTAGACCCCACAACTACTAACTCATCCCAGGTCTCTTGAAGCTTCGTGAGGAACGGATCTATGTGCTCTCCCTTCTGCATCTGTGCAGATTTCAGTTTCTGCTCTAAGTACATCTTCTGTTGCTTGAAAGATCCTTGATACAACATTGCCAAGGCATCCCACATCTCCTTAGTAGTCTCTTTGCTATCGATGTGACATACCACATGATCCTTTTCTCCATCAATGATCATCCTCTTGGCCTTTGCTATTTCTCCCTTGTACTTCTTTAGCTGATCTGGATCCGTGGGCTCAACCACCACGCTATCGACATAAACCTTGAAAAAATGCTCCTCTAGAAGGCACGACATCCTTGCCTTCCAAATCCCATGGTTAGATGCCCCATCCAACTTGTCCTGATCTCTCAATCCACTACCTGCTATCTCTGCCACGAAATGCCGAACTGATACTCTTTATTTCTTACTGTTGCTACTCGGGCAATAAGAAAATAGACTTCTTGGCAGGAAGTCTACTGAGGAAAAAACTTCCCTCACTGTGCTTCTCCTCTCTCTTCTAACGATTTTCTGCGCAAGCAAACTGCATGCAGAAAAATTGCGTCCCACCAACTCTTTCCTCACGCTAAGGCTCTACACTGCTCCCTCTGGCATGACAAAATTTCGATCTGGAAGCACTTCCTCTCTGTCGACTCACTCAAAGAGAGACTTGTTGAAGTTTCTAAGTCTACCAGTTAGAAACCCTCCATGCACTTTACCGATTTATTCCTAACTACTTGTTCTGTTACTTAACAAGTTATTTACAATGTAAATATTGAAAATAAACACTAGTGCATTCTCAACATATTACAGATCATCAATTGAAGGAAACAAAAACAAGCACATAAAATGACACCGTTATTTATGGATCAATGTCCCCAGAAAAACCCAATGTGGGAAAATCGATGCAGCTATCTGAGGGTTTTCTTATTAAGCAATTTTAGAGTACAATCTGGGTGCCAAATCCAGCTTACCCAAGAGATAATGCCCTTGGCAGTAGTACCTCTGAGTCTGAGACAAATGTCCCGGCTGAAACCCCGGATAAACCCTTCGACAGCTCCTCAGCTCCAATCTGTGCCAGGAACCCCAACGTTTGCCTTTCTGGACTGCGTCAACCTCTCTTTGCCTAGCGCTGGCCCTGTGTCACCCTGAATGGAACTACGTCAGCTTCAGGAGGCCTTGCATCAACCTTTTAGCCCTCTACGTTAGCAACGCTCGCCTCTCTCCAGCACTGCGCAGCTCTTGGTTGCCTCTGCGTGAGCCCTGGTTGGTTCTGCGTCACTCTCTGTGGCTCCTGCGCTGATCTCCCAACACTATCTCTACCTCTTTGCTTCTCTGTACTCACTGCCCCTCAGCTACAACTTCGATCACTGATTCGATCTCTCTTAGAAAACCCTGCTCTAGAGAATAGAATGACTGATCATCTGGTGTACTCTCCAAGTGACCCTCAAGCCTTTTCTTAAGTGACCCTCAAGCCTCCTCTTATACTTTTCTCGTTGACATATCAACGACCAAGATTAAGTCCCTAATCAACAACTAAGATTAGACCTGCGTTGATCCATGTCTTTTGGACCATTTTAACACAGTTTTATATTAATCCACATTAATATTTTAATTTCTCTAAGTCTAAACTTAGGGACTCAATTAAAAATATTAATTATTTTGATATCTCCTTAACTTTTTAGAATCTGCGCAAACCCTTTCTAGGATTGGAGATCTCATGTGCCCTAACCTCTCCACCCAACTTCATGGCTAGAGCACATCTGATGCTACCCTAAATCAACAAGACTTTCTTCGAAAATTCAGCCCTCCTAGCTTGGACTGCGCAAACCCTCTGGAAATTTGAACTGCTGCCTCCTCTAGCTATTCAACCTCCTTCTACTTAGCTGGTTTCTTTGGCTCTGCTCTTCTTGTTTCACCCTGTAGCCTTTGATACCATGTGAAAATTCCTAAATCGGAATCCATATTGCAATAGCTGATGATATTTCTCCTATTTGTTAAATTCCTTTAAACAAATTACTTGCAGTTTACTACGGAAAATATTGAAATACATACGCTGCAGCCTTCACTTAATTACATATAATGCAAAAACAAGAAACTGAGCAAGAAAGAAAATACAACACAATGACATTGTTATTTTTGGATAAATGTCCCTTGGAAAATCCAGTGTGGGAAAACCAGTGCAGTAGATCAGAGAGTTTTTATTCTTAAGCAGAAGTTCTTTTTGAATACAAACTTTGGATGCCTTGCTGGCTCTCCAGTACAAAGAATATCACTCGACATAAGAAATTAGTGAGATTACCTCACTCTACACTGCAAGTCCCGGTTGATCTGGTAGCTAAACCAACGAGTCCCTCGCTACCTCTGTGCTGTCCCTACGCAGTCATTGCGTGGACCTGCATCACAATCTCTAAGGCCCTACGTCACCTCTTTGTTGGATCGATTTGCTCTTAGGAGCTGACTCCAGCCCTCCCGGCTCAGAACGTCAAACCCCCAACAAATCTCGGACTTCTGCATGAAGGCTCTGTGCTGCTTTGCGTGAGCCCTTCCTAGCTTTGTGTCACCCTCTCTGGGCATTGCGCTGCCTCCTCTGCGTGTTTCTCTGCCTCTCTGTTGAGTATTTTTGGCTCTGAAGAAGATCCTCCAGCCAAAAATCTCGCTTCCCCTCTTTGCGTGATCACCAAGAAATCACTACGCTACTCTTTGGCTCAGCAATTCAATCTAACTGATCAACTCTCCATGTCTCTTCCAAATGACCCTCAAGTGTCTTTAAATAATCTTCTTGCTGACATCCAACAACCCATATTAGAAGCTAATCAATGGCTAAGATCATTTTTGCTTAATCCTCATCTTCTTCTAGAAGTTACATCCATAGTTAGATTAATACCCATTAATTATTTTAATTTCTTAAGTTTAGACTTAGGGACCCATTAAAAATAATTAACTATTTTAATAAAACAGTCTTCGGGTGGAATTTCGCAAAACACTTTGTGGGTTCTTTGGAATACATGTGCCCAAGCCTCCTGTAATAGCCCAAAATAAACATGTAATTAATCAACTAATTAACATCAAGTTCAAACTATGAGTAGCACTTACCTGTGGTTGAAGTCTGCTTACAGCAGCAAGGTTTTGGGGACGACTCTCCACCCAACCGTAGGGTCAATTGTGCAAGGACTTGCTACAACTGGCCACCCACGAGCCCCCAATCAACGTATTATTGCCAATGACTCCTCTGTCTTAAAACACTATTCTCCCAAGAGAATGAATGATAGAATCTTAGAATGATGGAATGCCTCCCATCCTTCTCACCATCTAATAAATAGAGCAAACATTGGAAGGGGAACCACATGCACACACTCCATGTGTCTACATGCAACTTCTTTTTTTTTTAAATTCTCTTGTTTTCTTTTCTGCTTTCTTGTTTTATTTCTTTTTTGATAGCTTTACTGATTTTTTCACTGTTTTCTTGTTTTATTTCTATTTATTTTTATTTAGAGTTTTAGTATGGTTATTTATTAACTATTACTATTTTTTTTATTATTATTTATTTGTGTATTTTTTTATATTATTTATTATTTATTATTATTATTATTAAGGATTTATTATTTATTATTTTTATTATATATTATTTATTATTAAGGGAAGACATTACATACTCTCCCGCTTTAAGGAACTTTGTTCCGATGCTAAGTTGACTTATTATTATTATTATTTATTATTTATTACTTCATGTTTGCCCGACACCCTTTGCTAAACTAGTATAACCAGTAGGCATCGAAAGTTTCACAACACCCGGGAAATCCCAAGGAATCTCTGCCCTTTTTTCCACTTTCGGCACCAGGCATAAGCCTGACCCGGTCTATATCCTAGTCCAACGCTGGCCCCAAGGCTCGCCCCTGACTTAGACCTCATCTGCCCCAAGGCAGAGGCATCCGGTACGGTACTCAATGACTTTGGGCATCTCGCAAGGCTGGCCCACTCCCTCCACAACTACTAAGGCGCACAATGTTAGGCATTGAAGTCCTTACACCCCCACCAGACTTCGACATCCCAATCCAATAACAGGCACCTAGCCTAGAACATCAGGCACTTGGCCTCCTCAAGACGGTCCTATAGCCTTACAAGAGCTATCCATCAAGAGCTACACAAGACAAAGGAACCACTGGCATATGTAATGTTGATTGAGTTTGTCTCCAGCCCATATAGTGTTACTTATTCTCCCTCGTGCATATGGGCTCGGACGAGATCATCAAATAAACCGGCCCTCACGGCCCATTGTGGAGTCCTGTCAATCATCACACCTCAACATGCAACAATGCATTAGCTATACCATCATAGTGTCATAGAAAATAATTCACTTGCTAAGTCTTGCATGTCATTATGAGAACATTCACCATTGTGAACTGCGTGCTCATGCATGTCATAAATTTGTATGCAACTATTGCATGCTTCACCTCATGAAATACCATCATAGGTTATAACATGAACATATTGCATCAAAGATATATCATGACTTCTCATAATAAATGAACCACATGCCAATAACCTCATATTATAGTATCATAATTCCTATGCCACGTTATGCATATCATATCCATCATGAGTATTCAACATTAGATACCTATCATCACGAAGTAAATGAATATGTCAATATACCTTGACATAACATCATAATAGCTATGCATATCACTACCATCAAAAGGATACATCATCACTATAAGAACCACATGTGCATCATTATCCTCCTACCATTTTATTGAAATCATAATATAGATGTATCTTGATTTAGTTGCTGGATAAAAAGTATCTGCCTTAGCTAAGTAAGCACTACCACACATTTTAATCAAGTAACTAAGGAAAGTTTTTAAAAATAACATCTACATCTTCCCAAGTAGCTAACCCTGGGCTATATTGGTCCCATTGGACCTTGACTTGCTCAAACTCACGGTTCCTGAGTCGACGAACCCGACGGTCCAGTATACAGAATGGTTTGACCTGAAGGACTCCTTCCTCGGAAACCTGCAATTTTCCAAATTTCAAAACATGGGATGGGTCAGGTACATATTTTCTAAGCATAGAAACATGAAACACATTATGCATCCTTCTTAGATGGAATGGAAGCTCGAGCTTATAAGCAACTAGTCTAATCCTCTTTAGGATTGTGAATGGCCCAACAAATCTAGGGGATAACTTTGTTCCCTTACCAATACTGAAGGGACTTTTAAAAGGTTTGATTCTAATAAAAACTTGGCTTCCTTCCTCAAAGTTTCTATCAACTCTCTTTGCATCAGCATAACTTTTCTGGCGATCCCTGGCTTCTTTTAGTCTCTGTTTAATTGTGGCCATTTGTTCTTCCATTTCTTGAACCATTTCAGGTCCCAACATGACTCGATCCTCTAACCAATCCCAGCTTAATGGAGGATGACATGGTCTTCCATACAAGATTTCGAAGGGAGATGCTTGTATTGAACTATGATAACTATTGTTGTATGCAAATTCCACTAAGGGAAGATATTTCTCCCATTGGTTTTGTTGATCCATGACATACATTCTTAGCATGTCCTCTAACACTTGGTTTACTCTTTCTGTTTACCCATCTGTCTCTGGGTGATATGCTGTACTGAAATTTAGTTGTGTTCCCATAGATTGTAATAGGCTTTTCCAAAATCTGGAAGTAAAACGTGCGTCTCTGTCAGATATTATCTTTCGGGGTATTCCATGAAGGCGAATTATTTCTTTTAAGAAAATATGAGCAATCACTGATGCTTCAAAGGTGGTCTTAATTGGAATGAAGTGAGCACTCTTATTTACTTTATCAACAACAACCATAATGCAGTCATGTCTTTGGAATGTCATAGGTAAGCCTCCAACAAAATCCATCGAAACAATTTCCCACTTAGTTTCTGGTATATCATAGGGTTGTAAAAGCCCTGCTTGGTGACAATGTTCAGCTTTAACCTGTTGACATTCTAAACATTGGGCCACAAACTTTGTTATATCCTTTTTCATTCTTGTCCAAAAAGATAGTTGTTTTAAGTCCGCATACATTTTCTGGACTCCTAGATGTGCAACATATGGAGCTTGGTGGGCTTCCTTCATTATTAATTTCCGAAGTTCATCATCATCTGGGACATAAAGCCTACCTTTATATTGTAGCAATCCATCATTTTCTAAGGTGTATCCTTCCCACCTTGTTGCCACAGGTACCCCTTCTTGTAAGGCAAATTTTATTTGTAGCTATTGTTGGTCTCCTAGTAGGTGGTTTAGAATCCGGCTTCTCAAGTCTATCTTTAATGACGATATTGAATGAAGTCTAGGGCTCCTGCTTAAAGCATCTGCAACTTTATTCTCTTTTCCCTTGATGTAGGATATCTTGAAATCATAATCACTAAATAGCTCACTCCAACGTTGTTGAGCATTAAGGTCCTTTTGTGTGAAGATATACTCAAGACTTTTATGATTTGTTCTTAATTCAAATTGACGCCCCATCAGATAATGTCTCCATAGTCTCAAGGCCATTACAACTGCCGCTAACTCCAGATCATAAGTAGCGTTATTGATTTCATGGTTCTTGAGTTTATGTGAAGCATAAGCGATAAACCCTTCATCTTGCATCAAGACTGCACCTAATCCTTCTCCTGATGCATCCGTGCATACACGAAAGTCCTTGTCCATGTCGAGTACCTTTAATATTGGAGCAATTGTTAGTCGATGTTTTAGCTCATTAACTACTCTCTCACACTCACTTGTCCATTCAAACTTAACCCCTTTCCTTTGGAGGTGGGTGATGGGATTAGATATCTGCGAGAACCTTTCTACAAATCTTTATAATAGCGTGCCAACCCCATAAAGCTGCGTACTTCCTTTACATTCTGAGGAGTAGGCCAAGTCATTATAGTTTCAATCTTATTGTAATCCACTGCAATGGCTACCCACTAATGGTATGGCCTAAATATTGAATTTCTTTCTCAAATAAGGAACATTTATCAAGTTTTCCATATAGCTTATGTTCTCTAAGGCATTGTAGTACCAATCTCAAGTGTTCTAGATGCTTCTTCTCATGGCGGGAATAAATGAGGATGTCATCCAAGAACACTTGAACAAAGCGATCCAGATATTTATGGAAGACACTATTCATCAAGTTCATGAAGGACGCCGAGGCATTAGTCAAACCGAATGGCATAACAATAAACTCATAGTGTCCATATCATGTTCTGAATGTCGTCTTAGGTATGTCTTCCTCCTTGATTCTTAGTTGATTACCTGACCGTAAGTCTATCTTGGAAAATATTGAAGCTCCTTTTAGTTGGTCAAAGAGGTCATCTATTCGAGGTATGGGGTACTTGTTCCGAATGGTGGCCTTGTTTAAATCTCGATAATCAATGCATAATCTAAGAGTTCCATCCTTCTTCTTTACAAAGATCACTGGTGCACCCCAAGGTGACACACTGGGTTGGATAAAACCTTGATCGAGAAGTTCTTTTACTTGTGGTTGAAGTCTGCTTACTGCAACAAGGTTTTGGAGACGACTTTCCACCCAACCGTAGGTAGGCTCAATTGCGCAAGGACTTGCTACATCTGGCCACCCCCGAGCCCTCAATCAACGTACTACTGTTAGTTAATCCTCTATCTTAGATTACTATCAAAATATAACTATGTAGTCACTATGCACTGAATAATTTTTTTTTGTGTATAGCGAGGGTTTGTAGAACAAAAAAAACATGCGGTCTCCCGGAAGTAACGATACTGTGATTTTCAAAACAAGTCGAGTTAAAAATCCCAACAAAACAAAATAAATATTTTTTTTCTAAGATGCCCATAGGCCCTAAGGGTTGAGCTTAAGCTCTGATACCATATGTAACAACCCAAAATAAACATGTAATTAATCAACGAATTAACATCAAGTTCAAAATATGAGTAGCACTTATCTGTGGTTGAAGTCTGCTTACTGCAACAAGGTTTTGATGACGACTCTCCACCCAACCGTAGGCTCAATTGCGCAAGGACTTGCTACAACTGGCCACCCCCATGCCACCAATCAACGTACTACTACTAGTGACTTCTTTGTCTTAGAACACTATTCTACCAAGAGAGTGAATGATAGAATCTTAGAATGATGGAAAACCTCCCATCCTCTTCACCATCTAATAAATATAGCAAACATTGGAAGGGGAACCACATGCACACACTCCATGTGTCTACATGCAACTTTTTTTTTTGCTTTCTTGTTTTATTTCATTTTTGATAGCTTTACTGGTTTTTTTACTATTTTCTTGTTTTATTTCTATTTATTTTTATTTAGAGTTTTAGTATGGTTATTTATTATTTATTACTATTTTTATTTTTTTATTCATCTATTATTATTATTTTTATTTTTATTAAAGGATTATTATTTATTATTAAGGAGGGACATTACATACTCTCCCGCTTTAAGGAACTTTTGTCCCGAAGTTGACCATATTTTTAATTATTTTATTTTTATTATTTATTATTTATTATTTATATTATTTATTGCTTCATGTTCGCCTGACACCCTCCGCTGAACTAGTATAACCAGTAGGCATCGAAAGTTTCACAACACCTAGGAAATCCCAAGGAATCTCTATCCTTTTTCCCACTTTCGGCACCAGGCATAAGCTTGACTCGGTCTGTATCTTAGTCCAAGGCTGGCCCCAAGGCTCGTGCCTGACTCAGACCTCATCTGCCCCAAGGCTCACGCCTGACTTAAACCTCATCTGCCCCAAGGTAGGCATCCGGTACAGTACTCAGTGACTTTGGGCATCTCGCAAGGCTGGCCCACTCCCTCCACAACTACTAAGGCGCACAACGTTAGGCATTGAAGTCCTTACACCTCCACTAGACTTCGATATCCCAATCCAATAACAGGGACCTAGCCTAGAACATCAGGCACTTGGCCTCTTCAAGATGGTCCTATAGCCCTACAAGAGCTATCCATCAAGAGCTACACAAGACAAAGGAACCACTGGCATATGTAGTGTTGATTGAATTTGTCTCCAGCCCATATAATGTTACTTATTCTCCCTCGTGCGTATGGGCTCGGACAAGATCCTCAAATAAACCGACCCTCACGACCCATTGTGGAGTCCTGTCAATTGTCACACCTCAACATGCAACAATGCATTAGCTATACCATCATAGTGTCATAGAAAATAATTCACTTGCCAAGTCTTGCATGTCATTATGAGAACATTCACCATTGTGAACTGCGTGCTCATGCATGTCATAAATTTGTATGCAACTATTGCATGCTTCACCTCATGAAATACCATCATAGGTTATAACATGAACATATTGCATCAAAGATATATCATGACTTCTCATAATAAATGAACCACATGCCAATAACCTCATATTATAGTATCATAATTCCTATGCCACGTTATGTATATCATATCCATCATGAGTATTCAACATTAAATACCTATCATCACGAAGTAAATGAATATGTCAATATACCTTGACATAACATAATAATAGCTATGCATATCACTACCATCAAAAGGACACATCATCACTATAAGAACCACATGTGCATCATTATCCTCCTACCATTTTACTAAAATCATAATATAGATGTATCTTGATTTAGTTGCTGGATAAAAACTATCTGTCTTAGCTAAGTAAGCACTACCACACATTTTAATCAAGTAAATAAGGAAAGTCTTTAAAAATAACATCTACGTCTTCCTAGGTAGCTGACCCTGGGCTATATTGGTCCCACTGGACCTTGACTTGCTCAAACTCACGGTTCCTGAGTCGACGAACCCGACGGTCCAGTATACAAAATGGTTTGACCTGAAGGACTCCTTCCTCGGAAACCTGCAATTTTTCAAATTTCAAAACATGGGATGGGTCGGGTACATATTTTCTAAGCATAGAAACATGAAACACATTATGCATCCTTCTTAGATGGAATGGCAGCTCGAGCTTATAAGCAATTGGTCCAATCCTCTTTAGGATTGTGAGTGGCCCAACAAATCTAGGGGATAACTTTGTTCCCTTACCAATACTAAAGGGACTTTTAAAAGGTTTGATTCTAATAAAAACTTGGCTTCCTTCCTCAAAGTTTCTTCAACTCTCTTTGCATCAGCATAACTTTTTTGGCGATCCCTGGCTTCTTTTAGTCTCTGTTTAATTGTGGCCATTTCTTCTTCCATTTCTTGGAGCATTTCAGGTCCCAACATGACTCGATCCTCTAACCAATCCCAACTTAATGGAGTATGGCATGGTCTTCCTTACAAGATTTCGAAGGGAGATGCTTGTATTGAACTGTGATAACTATTGTTGTATGCAAATTCCACTTACGGAAGATATTTCTCCCAATGGTTTTGTTGATCCATGACATACATTCTTAGCATGTCCTCTAACACTTGGTTTACTCTTTCTATTTGCCCATCTGTCTCTGAGTGATATGTTGTACTGAAATTTAGTTATGTTCCCATAGATTGTAATAGGATTTTCTAAAATTTGGAAGTAAAACGTGCGTCTTTGTCAGATATTATCTTTCGGGGTACTCCATGAAGGCGAATTATTTCTTTTAAGAAAATTTGAGCGATCTCTAATGCTTCAAAGGTGGTCTGTAATATTCCTAATTAGCCATGGCTAATTGGAATATTCGATTTTGCTCAATTTTTGCCTTCTATAGTTATTTGTAAATAAAAAGGTGAGGGAAAGGGGACATAACTCACTTTTAGAATAAAAGTCACTTTCTAGTAGCACAATGTTGTGACTTAAAGGGGAGCCAAGGGGGCCAAAGGACCACGCAGAGATGGGGTCGACACAGACACTTGGAGGGACTGCGCAGATGAGAAAAGGAAGACGTGGCAAGAGGAGATTAGGTTGGAGGGGGTGAGCCTTGGGATTGAGAGAGACCAATGCTATAAAGGAGAAAGGAACCTCCTAATTTTGTCATTCAGTTATGAGCATTTGAGCTAGTCACTTCGACTTGGAGTACACTGGCTGTTTAACCTGTGTGCAACACTGTTTAGTGCACCGAGTGTCTCCGTTCGGAGATCTCACCCTTAGCCCCGGGGGACTTCGAGTGCCTACTCGGGCAAGGTATTTTCAGTAGTCTTTTGCAGTAGTTTTTGATCTTTAGCATTGAGGTGGAGTTGAGCATTGGAGGACTACACGGTCTTGAGAGAGAGGGATGCAGTTCTTCTGGCAGCAGTCCCGGATTGAGGATTTGTGGAGGAGTTGAGCTAGGATATTGAGCAAGGGATCAGCTCTTGCATATTGGTGGAGTTTGGCAAAGTTTCAGGTAGTATTTTGGAGGATTCTACTCAATGGCAACGCAGGGCCTTGAGGGATTGCGTGATTCCCCAAGGGGGTGATTTTTGGGGGTCGACCATTTTAGAAAAGCTTTCTGGGTTTTTCTAGGTTTTCTGAGTAGAGGTGAATTCCAGAGTTTCAACATTTTCTGAGGAGGGAAACAACTCCAAATGCTCATTTGATTTCCAGTAGTAGCAATAGCACGATAGTTTTCTAGCAGCGTCCACGCAGTTCAGAGAGAGGCCATTTCTTTGCTATTCTGAGTGTATTTCTTCACTTGCCTGGAGCAAGTCGAGGTGCCATCCTTCTAATCACCTCCTGTACTCATTCCATTACTCAGTATAATAAAATGGCTTAGCATTTCTCTCTGCATTTCTCGAGTATCTACTTATATTTCATGTTTACATTATTATATGTTGCACCACTATTATTTTTATCATTTTGAGTTTACCGGTTATTATATCATTTGTGCGTATTTGGTCGGAGATTACTGGGGTTTTGGGGAATATCTCTGAAACGGGATATTACAGTGGTATTAGAGCATAGATCTGGCTCAGCCTGTGGAGCTAGCAATCTATGACACCAGGGGAAAAACCCTACATCTGTTACAGAGGTAGGAGATACAGAGACACTGGACGTAGGTTGGAGAACATCTATGGGGAGGGAGATTGTGTTCCTGTGGTGGACGCAGAACAGAAGGAGCTCGTGGTGGACACAGAACAGAAGGAGCTTGTGGTGGACACAAAGCAGGAGATGGCAGATGAGGACGGGAAGAGATTTGCAGACATGCTCCTCAAATCAGTGCAGGACCTATCGAGGCAATCGAGGTGATGGGGCAAAGATTCACGGCAATGGAGGCTAGACAGCATGAGAACCCATAGGTTTTCCAGGTTGGTGAGGGATCGAGTACATCCCACCATTTTCTAGAGCAGGGTGCCACTCAGTGTGACACTACTTAGCAGATGGCCTCACATGCCCCTACACGCTCTACCATGCCCACTTTCCTTGGAGCAGACATGGGGGCTGGAGCCCAACAGGAGGCAGAGCCAGGTCACATGGGTGACTATTTTGTAGAGTACCAGGCCTATGGGCAGGAGTTCAGGGACGCTCTCTCATTCAAAGACTTTGTTCAGCTCCAGCGAGATAGTAGACCCCGCGATCATCATAGAGGACACCAGAATTATCACAATGGAGACACCCACTGCACAACTAGTAGATTTCACTTGCCTATGTTTGACTGTTCATCAAACAGTTCGGCAAGGTCTTGGGTGGAGAAGTTGGACATCTATTTCTAGCTTAACCAGATGTCGGAGGCAAAGGCTGTCAAGGTGGCGACGTTACATTTGGATGGTGAGGCCCCAGATTGGTGGTTCCATGGGATGGTTACACTTGGACATTCCATAGTGACGACGTATGCCGAGTTCACCAGGAGATTGATGGAGAGGTTTGACCGGAGGGATTCGGAACAAGATTTTGTTGAGCTGACGAGGCTCAAACAGACTGGGAGCCCTAAGACCTACATTGTAGACTTCTTGAGGGTTTCAGTGATTGTGCGAGATCTATCATTGGCATGAAGGATCTACATGTTTGTGGAGGGGTTAGCAGAGCCACTTCGGGGTCTAGTCAGATCCACTAGACCAGCCACACTCCAGGATGCTATTAGCAGAACTCGGGACTTATAGGATGCCTTACTCAGGGCCCGGACACCTTACCCCTAGAGACAGGCTTTCCAGCCTAAGGGGAAGGATGTGAGGATTCCACCCCCAAAGGGGAATCCAGGGCGAGCCCAGATTGATGATGACGCCAGGAGGGAGTTGAAGAAAAAGTGGTTGTGTTTTACCTGTCAGGAGCCGTGGGCACCAGGACACAGGTGTGCTGCTGGCAAGGCACACTTTATTGAGGTCTTCTTCGAGAGCAGCGGGGAAGAAGATGAGGAGGATGATGTGGAGGCAGGAGATAGTCATGTTGTGCAGGGTCCCTTGTCGCCTCTGCCACCAGCAGCAGGTGGTGCAGCTTTTGCACTTACCGAAGGAGCCCTTGCAGCATTGCGAGGAGTCCCCAAGTATTTGACGCTGCGCGTACAAGGGACAGTACATGGCCAGTGAGTATCAGTTTGGGTTGACAGTGGGGCTACCCACAACTTCATCGATGCACAGATGGTTGAGCGGAGAGGTATACTGACAGAGAGCTTCGATGGATTTTCAGTTCTGGTCCCACGAGATCAGACCATGGTGTGTGCTTGTTATGTTCCAGAGTTATCAATAACGATGGTCACCTACACACTAACTGACCACTTCTTCGTGGTCAATATTCCGGACACCAACATAGTACTGGGTGTTCAGTGGCTTATCACTCTAGGGAAGGACACGACAGATTGGAAGGCCCTAGAGATGGAATGGGATGATGAGAAGACAGGGAGGCATGCAAAGATACAGGGACAACACACATTCCCGCCTCAGACTGCTTCGACTCATCGGATGGAGGCAGTCTTCCGGAAGGGAGACATTGAGTGGGCAGTGGCGCTGTGTGCATCAGAGGTAGGGACTACAGGGCAGACAATGCACCTGGAGATACAGTCCATCCTTGACTGATATGCCACGATATTTGGGGAGATTCCGCTGGGACAGTGACCGAACTGGGGGTTTGAGCACACCATTGAGCTTGAGCAGGGCATACAAGCAGTGATTAGTACCCCCTATAGGCATCCCAAGGCCTATTGGGATGAGATTGAGCGGGGCATTCAGGAGTTGCTGTCTCTTGGGCACATTCGGCCGAGCACAAGTCCTTTTGCTTCTTCCGTGGTGTTGGTGAAGAAGAAGGATGGCACATTGAGGATGTGCATTGACTACAGGGCCCTGAACAAGAAGACACTGAAGAACAGGTACCCCATACCTAGGATCGATGAGTTGATGGATGAGTTGAGAGGAGCACGGTTCATCTCGAAGATTTATTTGAGATCTGGGTACAATCAAATTCGCGTGAGCGAGCAGGACATTCCCAACACTGTCTTTAGGTGTCACTATGGGCACTTTGAATTTTTGGTGATGCCCTTTGGGCTAACCAACGCGCCAACCACATTCCAGTCTTGCATGAATCACATCTTCCGCAGTCACTTAAGGAAGTTTTTGTTGGTGTTCTTTGATGATATCCTCATTTATAGCAAGACTTGGGAGGTGCATCTCCAGCACATCGAGACAATATTGCGCATCTTGGAGGAGCAACAATTCTATGCCAAGCTCTCGAAGTGTGAGTTTGGGTTGATGGAGATGTTATACTTGGGACACATCATACGGGTGGACGGAGTGAGGGTCCACGAGGAGAAGATCAGGGCCATCAGGGATTGGCCGGAGCCGAGAAACGTGACAAAACTTTGAGGATTCATTGGCATTTGCACTTACTATCGGAAGTTCGTCAAGGGTTTCTCACAGCTTGCTGCACCCCTGACAGATTTGACGAGGAACGGGGCATTTAGTTGGTTGGATATAGCGCAACAAGCCTTTGACAGGCTCAAGGAGGTTATGAGCAGCTGCCCAGTGCTTGCATTGCCGGATTTTACACAGCCATTTGTTTTGGAGTGTGATGTGTCGGGAGAGGGGATCGGCGCAGTGTTGATGCAGGGAGGTCACCCTATAGCCTTTGAGAGCCGGAAGCTCCTTCTGCACGAGAGGTTGTATTCTATATACGACAAGGAGATGCTGGCCATCATGCAGGCATTGGCCAAGTATCGACAGTATTTGGTGGGTAACAGGTTCAGGGTGAGGATTGATCACAACAGTGTCAAGTTCTTTTTGGAGCAGAAGCAGCTACAGAAGAGGCAACAGAAGTGGATCAGTAAGATCCAAGCGTATGACTTTGACATTGAGTATGTCAAGGCTAAGAACAACGTGGTAGTAGATGCGCTTTCACGTAGACCAGCCACGTTGTCTCTAATGAGCTTGGATGCAGACTGGAGGGCTTGACTCCTAGTAGAGTACTCCAAGGATAGATTTGCATGTGAGGTTCTGGATGGGAAGGTGGCAGATGATAGGTTGTTAAGTTTTGGTATGTTCTATGCTTATAACAGTTTACTTCTTTTTCTTATTATATTCCACAGATTACCAATCACATGTACATAAAGTAAAGTGCAGATAGAACATTAGACGATCGACAGAAAACAAGCCAAGACAAGACACAAGATGTGCCGGCTAGCTAGGGACAAACCCAACAATGTGTGGGGAAACCCTTTGATCAAATATTCTTTTATCTTCAATAATTCAGCAGAGAGAAATAGTACAATAAACCTTATTTATATCAACAATAGCAAACCCTAGATCAGCGGCATCAACGTTAGCGGCTTCATCATCAAACTAGGGCAGACGATATCTCATAAACCGACCATCAGATTGGCATGATTCCACCACCAAAAGTTGCAGCTTCCAGAGGATGTTCAGATGAACCTATAACACAGTTTAGATGAGGAGATCTTCTAGTCTATGCAGATCAAACTTTACTTCTGCAGTTGCAGCTTCAATTTCAGCAGCTTCTTTCAAACTAGGGCAGTGGATATCTTGCAAACCGTCCGTCGGATTGACTTGATTCCACAACCAAAAGTTGCGGCTTTCAGAGGAGGTTCAGATGAACCTACAACATAGTGTAGATGAGGATATCTTCTAGTCCACGTAGGTCATAGTTTACTTTTGCAATTGCAGCTTCAGTTTCAACAGCTTCCTTCAAAATAGGGCAGTGGATATCTTGCGAACCGTTTGTCGGATTGACTTGATTCCACCACCAAAAGTTGCGGCTTTCAGAGGAGGTTCAGATGAACCTACAACACAGTTCAGATGAGGAGATCTTCTAGTTCACACAGTTCAAACTTCACTTCTACAGTTGCAGCTTCAGTTTCAGCGGCTTCCTTCAAACTAGAGCAGTTGATATCTTGCAAACCGTCCATCGGATTGACTTGATTCCACCACAAAAAGTTGTGGCTTTCAGAGGAGGTTTAGATGAACCTACATCGCAGTTCAGATGAGGAGATCTTCTAGTCCACGCAGGTCAAACTTGACTTCTACAATTGCAGCTTCAGTTTTCAGCAGCTTCCGGCTTCAATGTGTGAGGGAGAGACCCTTTTCTGCGCAGTAGAGAAGAGACTCTTTTCTATGCAGTAGAGAGAGATAGATGTGATGAGATGAGTGAGTGCAAGTGAGGAAAAGCCCTCCTGTATTTATACACAATATTGGTGTTTGAATAGATGTGACTGTTGGGCTTCTGAGCCTACATGAGTTGTAGGTCGACTTGATAATAATTCCATAATCAAAATAAATTCATATCTCCATGAATACTTATCGGAATCGGATGATCTTTATATCAATCCTACACCTCTCAATGAGAGGAATCTAATAAAAATATTATTAGCCATGAATAAGATGACCCACATGAAGTTTGGCCCTAGTTTCCAATTTAACAATCCCTCTTAACTAGGGAGAACTTCATCTGCAATCTGTCTGTTGGTCGCTACTCTTCATCCATCAAATGCACTGCCCTGTACAACTTGACCCTTGCCCTGCTCTGCTCTATTCTGCCTGTTCTGCTTTGTCTTGTTCTGCGTTGTACTGATCTGTATTGTTCTGTTCTGCTCTGCTTTTGTCCGAATTATGAAGAAGAAGAAATGATCGAGGATGTATCATACTGACTCAAAGTCAGTCTTAAAGTATGTACCACTGGTCCTAGACCAGTCTCAACCAACTCGAAGTCAGCATCATGGTGAGTACAACTCCACTAGTCCCAGACCAGTATCATCCTCCACTGACCCAAAGTTAGTTTCAGAGTGTGTACCACTAGTCCTAGACCAGTCTCAACTGACCCGAAGTCAGCTTCACAGTAGGTACCACTCCTACCACTGGTCCCACACCAGTATCGCAGTCTCGGAGACTGTACCACTGGTCCCAGACTAGTCTCAATCGACCCGAAGTCAGCGTCATAGTATGTACCACTCTCACTGGTCCCAGACCAGTACTGCACTGACACAAAGTCAGTCTCAAAGTATGTACCACTGGTCCCAGACCAGTCTCAACCGACCCGAAGTTAGTGTCAATGGAGGTCATCCTAGTGTAGGGAGTACGGTAGATACAACGATGCATCCATCGATACTACTATGACCCCAACTTCATTTCCCTGCTCATTGATCAGATGAGAGGTACTTCCCATGAGTCCCAGACTGCATGGGTAGGATGCCTTGACAAGAGAACTAATCAATCCTGTCTTCACAGGAGAACACATCAATCCTGCTACAATCGCCATGGAGAACACATCAATGCTAGCCTCACAAGAGAACACATCAATCCTGCTACAATCGCCATGGAGAACACATCAATCCAGGCCTCACAAGAGAACACATCAATCCTACTACAGTTGCCATGGAGAACACATCAATCCAAGCCTCACAGGAGAACACATCAATCTTGCTACACAGGAGAGCGAATCATCCTGTTCCACAAGAGAGCGAATCATCTTGTCCCACAAGAGAGAAAATCATCTTGTTCCAGTGCGCACCACCAGGGGAACGTGAGTCACCCTGTGGTCGTGTGTTGCTCCAGTAAGAACGACAAGCCCTCAGAGCTCCCAGAGCTTAATGTATGCAACATGCAGGACCCTTGTACAAGGGTTTCTTGACGACTCTAAGTCGTTTGGGAAAGTCACATATTAGATCTTTCCTTGGGGCTTTGACAAGGTGCATCGACCTGTACATCTTAATGTGATGGAGCCTCCTTGCTCATCGACTTACCATATCCCAGATGATGTGTATCTGCTGCAGCAATTGACGAATATGGGATTCCTTAATAATCGAATCCCTCCTCTGGTTGTTACAGAGAATCATAGTGGTATGTGTTCAAATAGTTCATTGAAGAGCTTCCCCAACCAGATTGCCTCACAGGACGCCATGCTAGCAGCGATATATTCTGCTTCAGCGGTGCTCAAAGCCACCGACTTCTGCTTCCTGCTCATCTAGGATATTGAAGCAAATCCCAAGGTGAAACAGCAACCGGAAGTGCTCTTACAGTCCACCACACTGCTTGCCCAATCAGCATCAGTATATCCAAGTAGTCTCACATCTCCAACAGTGTATCTCAATCCATGAGAGATTGTGTCCTGAAGACATCTCAGAAGATTCTTGGCACCATTCTAGTGAAGCTCAACCAAATATGAGCTCACAATGCTAACTGCAAAACATATGTTCGAACGGAGGTTCACCAAAAACATCAATGCGAATGAGTTTATGAAACTCAGAGGCATTTCCTAAATCTGGTCTGACATCACTACCATATAATTTCTAAAAGTTAAGATGCTCGAGGTAGTCACAGTCTTGCAATCCATCATAACGAATCTTTCCAATATCTTTACCACATATTTTCCTTTAGATAGGAAAATTTCCCCTGGCTTCTGCCACACTTCAAGTCCTTGGTCCTTCGTTTCAAATTCAGAAGCCAACTCCCTCTTACATTTGTGATGAGATGGTTTGCAGCTGTTAGAAAGAGGTCATCCACATACAGCACCAGTATGAGAGGCTTGTCATCTTCAACCTTAAAGGTTGGGATCGGCTTCACTCCTAGTGAATCCCAACTTCATCAAGTAGCTATCGATCCTCTCATATCATGCTCGGGGTGCTAACTTCAGCCCATAGAGAGCCCTTTTCAACCTGCATACATGAGATTTTCAATCATAAATCTCAAATCCTTCGGGTTGCTCCACATTGACCTCTTCTTTGATCGAACCGTACAAGAACGCGGTCTTGACATCCATCTGATGTAGGTTCCATCCTTGTGAAGCTGCAAGGGCTGTGATCGAGTGGATGGTCGTATATCTGGCAACAGGTGCAAATATCACATCATAGTCTATACCTTCCTTCTGGGAGAAACCACGAGCAACAAAATGAGCCTTATACTTTTCCGTACTTTCATCTGTTGCATGCTTTACCTTGTAAAGCCATTTAGATGTGACAATTGTCTTGTCCTAGAGTCTGGGAACTACTTCCCAAACATCATTCTCCATAATAGACTCATATTCTTTGGTCATAGCATCCTTCCATACTTGATGCTTGACGACATTTGAGAATGATGGAGGCTCATTTTGTATGATCGTGCTCATGATGGTCAGGTATCCTTGATACCTGTTAGGTTTCTTACTTTGACGGAAGGTTCCTTAGGGTGCAGCATACCTTTCGGCATCATCAAGTATCCCCCTAAGCCATGAAGGCCCCTTTCTAGAAGAGGGAGGCTCAGGTGGATAAATAAGATCCATGGGTTCCTCCACATCAGGCATCATCTATCCATAGAGACAGCTTCCATAATCGTACAGTTCTTCCTTTTCACCACACCATTTTGCTCAGGAGTATGTGGTGTAGTAGTCTCCCTCTTAATGCTTGCCTCAGATATGCCTGAGTGAACCAACTATAATATATCAGAGGTCTTGCTTTGGCTTGAGGGGAATGGTCCCCTTTTGAGCTTTCCTTCGGCACATCCTGGACATACACTTTCTTTCTCTACTCGGAATTCGGGTATCCCTGTCACCATTTGTCTTACACCGAGTATAGCTTTGTAATGAAGGGGGGCAAACCTCCGATGCCAAAGTTTGGACTGAAGAGATGTGTCATAAGACATGACACCTAACGAACTTCCATCGACCTGATATAATGAATCAACACGAAACCCAAGAGTAAAGGCATATTTAACATTATTTTTCCATATACGTACCTTGCCATCGCTGAAGGTTACCTTGTAGCCTTTGTCTTCCATTGCCGAGATGGACACCAAGTTCTTTTTGAGGTTAGGTGCATTTAATACATCCTGGAATTTCTAGCCTTCTTGAATGGATGTCCTCTTCCTTGATTTCCAGCATTCCTTTTACCTTTGCTATTGAATTTTCCATCCCTTCGATTACAATAAGAGGGATTTTGATCATCGTCATGGTGAGAGTCCTTTCTATCAGGGCATTCCCTTGCATAGTGACCAGCTTTATTGCAAATGTAACATCGTCCTTTTCTTCCACCCTTAGGTCCAATTTTTCTTTTAGTCCTAGAATTATTTATTTTCTTAGCATGAGAAGAAAAGGCAGCAGGAGGACCTTTAGGCATGGGCATTTCTTGCTCTTCTACCCTTGTTTCTTCTTGAATGCATCTAGCCATTAATTCCTCGAAACCAGGAATTACATTATTGTTCAGAAGAGTAGTCCTGAACATGTACTGTTCGGATGGTAATCCTCCAAGAGTCGTGAGTGCCATTTCTCTGTTAGTAATAGTCTCCCCAATAGATAGGAGATCGTTCTTGATCTCGATGGTTCTTAAGAAGTATGCTTGCATACTCTCATCTTTACCCTTCTTGATTTCCCTCAACTTATCTCTAAGAAACGAAACTTGATTTGCATCATTAACTTTAAATAAACTCATCAGTCTATCGTAGATTTCCTTGGAGGTGTCTAGTTCAGAGATGTAGGCCACCAAGTGCTTGTCGATAGAGTCCCGAATGATCTTCTTCGCTTTAACTTCTCTGTTTTTCCATTTGTTCCAAGTAGCAGCGGATGCATTTGATGGAGGCTCAACAATATTGCTTCTTACATGGTCCAACACTCCTTGATCTTCTAGGGCTAGATTGATAGACATCTTCCATCCGTGATAGTCAGCTTTCTCACGGAGCTTGTCTTCCGCAGGAAAGAGTGTTGAGGACCCCATAGTTCTCTTAGGATAGCCTTGCCAATCTTCTCTTCGGTGATTGCTCTTGCTCTTGCTCGGGTTTTGTCTTCACCTCAGCTCTGATACCATGTTAAGTTATGGTATGTTCTATGCTTATAACAGTTTACTTCTTTTTCTTATTATATTCCATAGATAGCAATCACATGTACCTAAAGTAAAGTGCAGATAGAACATTAAACGATTGTCAGAAAACAAGCCAAGACAAGGGACACAAGATGTGGCGGCTAGCCAGGGACAAACCCGACAATGTGTGGGGAAACCCTTTGACCAAATCTTCTTTTATCTTCAATAATTCAGCAGAGAGAAATAGTACAATAAATCTGATTTATATCAACAGTAGCAAACCCTAGATCAACAGCGTCAGCATTAGCGGCTTCATCATCAAACTAGGGCAGACGATATCTCACAAACCGACCGTCGGATTGGCATGATTCCACCACCAAAAGTTGCGGCTTTCAGAGGAGGTTCAGATAAACCTAAAAAATAGTTTAGATGAGGAGATCTTTTAGTCCATGCAAGTCAAACTTTACTTCTATAGTTGCAGCTTCAGTTTCAACGGCTTCCTTCAAACTAGGGTAGTGGATATCTTACAAATCGTCTATCGGATTAACTTGATTCCACCACCAAAAGTTGCGACTTTCAGAGGAGGTTCGGATGAACCTACAGCACAGTTCAGATGAGGAGATATTCTAGTCCACGCAAGTCAAACTTTACTTCTACAGTTGCAGCTTCAGTTTCAGCGGCTTCCTTCAAACTAGGGCAGTCAATATCTTGCAAACCGTCCGTTGGATTGACTTGATTCCACCACCAAAAGTTGCAGCTTTCAGAGGAAGTTCAGATGAACCTATAGCGCAGTTCAGATGAGGAGATCTTCTAGTCCACACCGTTCAAACTTCACTTCTGCAGTTGCAGCTTCAGTTTCGATAGCGTCCTTCAAACTAGGGCAGTCGATATCTTGCAAACCGTTCGTTAGATTGACTTGATTCCACCACAAAAAGTTGTGGCTTTTAGAGGAGGTTTAGATGAACCTACATCGCAGTTCAGATGAGGAGATATTCTAGTCCACGCAGGTCAAACTTCGCTTCTGCAATTGAGCTTCAGTTTCAGCGGCTTCATCTTCTAGTACATGTGTGAGGTAGAGACCTTTTTCTGCGTAGTAGAGAAGAGACTCTTTTCTGCGCAGTAGAGAGAGATAGATGTGATGAGATGAGTGAGTGCAAATGAGGAAAAGTCCTGTATTTATACACAACGTTGGTGTTTGAATAGATGTGATTGTTGGGCTTCTGAGCCTACATGAGTTGTAGGTCGGCTTGATAATAATTCCATAATCAAAATAAATTCATATCTCCATGAATACTTATCGAAATCGGATGATGTTTATATCAATCCTACACCTCTCGACAAGAGGAATCTAATAAAAATATTATTAGCCATGAATAAGATGACCCACATGAAGTTTGGCCTTTGTTGCCAATTTGACACAGGTATAGGGTGGTCAATGAGATCATCTACTACAGGGACCAGATCTTCTTGCTTGAGGGATCTCAGCTCAAGAATAAGATACTTCAGGCATCACATGATTCACCATTGGTAGGTCATCGGAGGTTTACCAAAACCTACAGGGCCATTAGAGAGAGGTTCTCATGGAAGGGCCTCAAGGAGGACGTACTCTAGCATGTTCGGGAGTGCGATGTTTTCCAGAGAAACAAGGGGGAGATGAACCATCCAGTAGGACTATTGCAGCCTTTTCCCATTCCAGAGGGGAAATGGGAGTGTATTTCGATGGACTTCATCACAGGGTTGCCCATGGTACAGGGCAAGGGCTGCGTCTTTGTTGTCGTTGATCGGCTGACAAAGTACTCACACTTTTTCGCCATATCCGCACACTACACAACAACGCAGGTGGCCGAGCTGTTCTTCCGAGAGATTTGCAAGTTACATGGTCTTCCCAAGACCGTCACCAGTGACAGGGACAGTTGTTTCATGGGCGGATTTTGGCAGGAGCTTTTCTGGTTGGTGGGGATGGAGTTGACACCGAGTACCAGTTAACAAGTGGCTAGAGGGCTACTTGCGTAACTATGTCAGTGGGCAGCAGCGAGCATGGCTGAAATGGCTACATCTGGGGGAGTACTGCTACAACACTATACATCACATGTCCATTGGTATGTCACCATTTTATGCTTTGTATGGATATCATCCCTTATATTTTGCTGACGTGATGTTTGGTGCTAACAAGGCTCTGAGAGCCAAGATTTGGATCCAAGAGCGTCAGGATATTCTTCGAGCTCTCAAGGATAATATGGCTACAATGCAGAACCAGCAAACGCTGTATGCTGACAGGGGTCGGGTGGAGAGACAGTTTGAGGTAGGGGACTTGGTCTACCTACGATTACAGCCATACCGACAGTCATCACTGAAGCAGAAGGGGGCTTAGAAGCTCAATCCCTGCTTTTATGGACAATACAGGGTGATACGTAGGATTGGACAGGTTGCGTATGAGTTGGAGCTGCCCCAAGGCAGTAAGATTCATAACGTCTTTCATGTATCATGCCTAAAGAAGGCATCGGGGCAGCATGTGACAGTGATAGATGAGCTACCACCCACGAATGATGAGGGGCATTTAGTGTTGCAGCCAGAGGCTATTATTGATACCAGGGAGAGGTAGCTACGAAACAGGACAATCCGGGAATTCTTGGTGAGGTGGAAGAATTTGCCGGATGAGGATGCTACTTGGGAGAGTGAGAAAATTTTGCAGCATCCATCACTTCAGTTGGTTGAGGACAAACAACATTTTGCTGGGGGAGAGTGTAATATTCCTAATTAGCCATGGCCAATTGGAATATTCGATTTTGCTCAATTTTTGCCTTTTATAGTTATTTGTAAATAAAAAGGTGAGGGAAAGGGGACATAACTCACTTTTAGAATAAAAGTCACTTCCTAGTAGCACAACGTTGTGACTTAAAGGGGAGCTAAGGGGGCCAAAGGACCACGCATAGATGGGGTCCACACAGACACTTGGAGGGACTGCACAGATGGGAAAAGGAACGCATGGCAAGAGGAGATTACGTTGGAGGGGGTGAGCCTTGGGATTGAGAGAGGCCAATCCTATAAAGGAGAAAGGTGCCTTCTCATTTTGGCATTCAGTTATGAGCATTTGAGCTAGTCACTTCGACTTGGAGCACGCTAGCTATTTAGCCTGTCTACAGCACTGTTTAGTGCACCGAGTGTCTCTGTTCAGAGATCTCACCCTTAGCTTCGGGGGACTTCAAGTGCCTACTTGGGCAAGGCATTTTCAACAGTCTTTTGCGGTAGTTTTTGATCTTTGGCATTGAGGTGAAGCTGAGCATTGGAGGACTGCGCAGCCTTGAAAGAGAGGGACGCAGTTCTTCTGGGGGCAGTCCCTGAGGATTTGTGGAAGAGTTGAGTTGGGATATTGAGCAAGGGATTAGATCTTGCATATTGGTGGAGTTTGGCAGAGTTTTAGGCAGTAGTTTGGAGGATTCTACTCAGCGGCAGTGCAGGGCCTTGAGGGATTGCGTGATTCGCCAAGGGGGCGATTTTCGGGGGTCGGCCATTTTAGAAAAGCTTTCTGGGTTTTCTGAGTAGAGGCGGATTCCAGAATTTTAGCATTTTCTGAGGAGGGGAATAGCCCCAAATCCTCATTTGATTTCCAGTAGTAGCAATAACACGACAATTTTCTAGCATCATCCACGCAATTCAGAGAAAGGCCATTCCTTTGTTATTCTAAGTGTATTTCTTCACTTTCTTGGAACAAGTCGAGGTGTCGTCCTTCTGATCACCTCCTGTACTCATTCCATTACTCAGTATAATAAAATGGCTTAGCATTTCTCTCTGCATTTCTCGAGTATCTGCTTATAGTTCATGTTTACATTATTATATGATGCACCACTGTTATTTTTATCATTTTGAGTTTCCCGGTTATTATATCTTTTGTGCGTATTTGGTCGAAGATTACTGGGGTTCTGGGGAATATCTCTGAAACGGGATATTTCATGGTCTTAACTGGAATGAAGTGAGCACTCTTAGTTAATTTATCAACAACAACCATAATGCAGTCATGTCTTTGGAATGTCATAGGTAAGCCTCCAACAAAATCGATCGAAACAATTTCCCACTTAGTTTCTGGTATATCATGGGGTTGTAAAAGCCCTGTTGGGTGACAATGTTTAGCTTTAACCTGTTGACATTCTAAACATAAGGCCACAAAATTTGTTATATCCTTTTTCATTCCTGTCCAGAAAAATAGTTGTTTTAAGTCCGCGTACATTTTCTAGGCTCCTGGATGTGCAGCATATGGAGCTTGGTGGGCTTCCTTCATTATTAATTTCCGAGGTTCATCATCATCTGGGACATAAATCCTACCCTTATATCATAGCAATCCATCATTTTCTACGGTGTATCCTTCCCACCTAGTTGCCACAGGTACCCCTTCTTGTAAGGCAAATTTTATTTGTTGGTATTGCGGGTCTCCTACTAGTTGGTTTAGAATCCAGCTTCTCAAGTCTATCTTTAATGACGATATTGAATGGAGTCTAGGTCTTCTACTTAAAGCATCTGCAACTTTATTCTCTTTTCCCTTGATGTAGGATATCTTGAAATCATAATCACTAAATAGCTCACTCCAACGTCGTTGTCGAGCATTAAGGTCCTTTTGTGTGAAGATATACTCAAGACTTTTATGATCTGTTCTTAATTCAAATTGACGCACCATCAAATAATGTCTCCATTAGTCTCAAGGCCATTACAACTACCGCTAACTCTAGATCATGAGTAGCGTATTTGATTTCATGGTTCTTGAGTTTACGTAAGCATAAGCGATAACCCCTTCATCTTGCATCAAGACTGCACCTAATCCTTCTCCTGATGCATCCGTGCATACACAAAATTCCTTGTCCATGTCGAGTACCTTTAATATTGGAGCAGTTGTTAGTCGATGTTTTAGCTCATTAAATGCTCTCTCACACTCACTTTTCCATTCAAACTTAACCCCTTTCCTTTGGAGGTGGGTGATGGGATTAGATATCTGTGAGAACCTTTCTACAAATCTTCTATAATAGCTGGCCAACCCCATAAAGCTGCGTGCGTACTTGACATTCTGAGGAGTAGGCCAAGTCATTATAGTTTCAATCTTACTGTAATCCACTGCAATGGCTACCCACTAATGGTATGGCCTAAATATTGAGTTTCTTTCTCAAATAAGGAACATTTAGTAAGTTTTCCTTATAGCTTATGTTCTCTAAGGCATTGTAGTACCAATCTCAAGTGTTCTAGATGCTCCTTCTCATGGCAGGAATAAATGAGGATGTCATCCAAGAACACTTGAACAAAGCGGTCCAGATATTTTCGGAAGACACTATTCATCAAGTTCATGAAGGCTGACGGGGCATTAGTCAAACCAAATGGCATAACAATAAACTCATAGTGTCCATATCGCATTCTGAATGCCATCTTAGGTATGTCTTCCTCCTTGATTCTTAGTTGATGATAATATGACCATAATTCTATCTTGGAAAATATTGAAGCTCATTTTAGTTGGTCAAAGAGGTCATCTATTCGAGGTATGGGGTACCTGTTCTGAATGGTGGCCTTGTTTAGATCTCGGTAATCAATTCATAATCTAAGAGTTCCATCCTTCTTCTTTACAAAGATCACTGGTGCACCCCAAGGTGACACACTGGGTCGTTTAAAACCTTGATCAAGAAATTCTTTAAAAAGTTCCTTACCTGTGGTAGAAATTTGCTTACTGCAACAAGGTTTTGGGGATGACTCTCCACCCAACCATAGGCTCAATTGCACAAGGACTTGCTACAACTGGCCACCTCCAATCCCTCAATCAACTTTCCACTGCCAGTGACTCCTTTGTGTTAGAACACTATCAAAATATAACTATGCAATCAGTATGCACTAAATATTTTTTTTTTTACGTGTATAGCAAGGGTTTGCAGAGCAAAAAAAACGTGCAGCCTCCCGGAAGTAACAATCCTATGACTTTCAAAACAAAGTCGATTTAAAAATCCCAACAAAACAAAATATATATTTTTTTTCTAAGATGCCCATAGGCCCTAAGGGTTGAGCCTAAGCTCTGATACCATATGTAACAGCCCAAAATAAACATGTAATTAATCAACTAATTAACATCAAGTTCAAACTATGAGTAGCACTTACCTGTGGTTGAAGTCTGCTCACTGCAACAAGGTTTTGGGGACGACTCTCCACCCAACCGTAGGCTCAATTACGCAATGACTTGCTACAACTAGCCACCCCAAGCCCCCAATCAATGTACTACTGCCAATGACTCCTCTGTCTTAGAACACTATCCTTCCAAGAGAACGAATGATAGAATCTTAGAATGATGGAATGCCTCCCATCCTCCTCACCATCTAATAAATAGAGCAAACATTGGAAGGGGAACCACATGCACACACTCCATGTGTCTACATGCAACTTTTTTTTTGCTTTCTTTTTTTATTTCTTTTTTGATAGCTTTACTGATTTTTTTACTGTTTTCTTGTTTTATTTCTATTTATTTTTATTTAGGGTTTTAGTATGGTTATTTATTATTTATTACTATTTTTTGTTTTTTTATTATTTTTTATTCATTGCGTATTTTTTTAATAATAATAATATTATTATTATCAATTATTATTTTTAAGGGATTTATTATTTATTATTTATTATTAAGGGAGGAACATTGCACCTCCTTGCAAAATTTGAGACTTAGAGCACATCTGATGCTACCAGAAATCAACATTTAGGAATGTGAGTAATTTTTATGTTGATTCAAGGTGTATTTTCTCACTATTATGAAATAATTTCTTAGCTGTAAATGAACAATGAGAAAACAAAGGGTTAGAGGGTGCAAACTAGTGAGCCCAAGGGCTAGAAGAAGCTAGGAACTCTGCTTGCAAATTTCTTTGAGTAGACAATCCTTCTTCCCTGACATAATGATGATTTAGCTAAAAAAATATTAATTATGCCCAAGTGTCCTAGGAGAGGCACTTGAAAGCCAAGGTGGGGAACATTCAACCCACAAGGGTTAGCGTTGAGGTAATGGGAAGCTGCCAAAGGAGAAATAGGGACAATCGTGAGGTTTTAGAGGCCTATAAGGCCACAGTTTGAGGTAAAGAGGCAAAAGCCACCAGCGACAGGCTAATGTTCAACAGAGAGGTTTCATGGAGGGCTGATGGTGGAGAAATAAGGGGTTGGGTTGAGGTGCTGGAGGCCTTAAAGGCTATGATAGTGAGGGCCGAGAGGAGCAGAGGGAGATTTACGAGCAGCGGAGGAGGGAGAGGAGTTGCAGCAGAAGGAAGAGGGTTGAGTGGAGGTTTTGGAGAGGCCTTTAAGGCCATGACAAACATGGAGGAGGTCTAATCGGTGGCTAGGAAGCCACAACAGGCAAAGATGGAGGCTATAGGGTTAGCAACCAGGGTTGAGAAGGCCAACTAGCATTACAACTGACCCTTAAGCCAAACGACAAGGATAGATGGAGCCCACGACAAGGGCTAAGGGGTTTGCTTTGGCTTGTGGCCCAATGAGAGGAGGATGGAGGGCTCAATGCTAGGGCTAGAGGCCCGAATATTTCACAGGACCCTCACGAAAAATTTCCTCTTAACTTTAGATTTTCAGTTTGATCAATATCATTGAAAAATCCTTGTTTGCTGACTCTGCAAACAAATTTGAGGCATGATCTTACCCTCCAGGGCCTAGATCTAGCTCAAACCCCAACATTTTTTCTTGAATAGGCTTAGGTTCCACCTGTACAAGTAAAAAATAAAATTCCCAAAGCTCTAATATACACAAAATTTGAAAAAAAACCCCAAAACCCCAACTGCACACAAGAGTTATAAAATAAAATTATCTACAAAATTTTATTTTACAATATTCATAACGATTTATGGCTATTATATCAGATGTATTAGTTTATGCACAAATAAATAAAAATAGATGAGCGAAATAATTTAAATGGGTGAGCAATGGCCAAGATCTCTGCAAAGCCAATTGTTCGATAAGCCTTGAAATTTAACAAAGTGGGCTTTTAAGCTTTCTTGTCTTGAGAGTTGGTTGGTCCAACTGAAGACTTCCCCTCACTTCCAAGATCTGAACTCCTGAAGTCTCTACACACTTAAGATCAAGTTTTAGATCAATAGAGGCTAGATAGACACCATAACCCTGAAGATCTAGAGATACCTGCTAGATCAATCAAGTTATAATACTTCTCTAAACCCAATAAATAATGCAAGATACCTGTGCAAATATTTAATCCAATCAACTGGATAAAGAAATAATAACTTATAAAATATTATTTAAAAATTAGTAGATCATTAAGAACATGATCCAAAAATGTACGACAAGAAGCAGAAGAGGAACACCACCATGAATAAAGCCCAAAGTCTTTTGCTTTACTGATCAGAAAGTATTACAAACAACAGAGCTTGACCCAGAGCCTTTTTACAAAAAAATTCTATATCTTGAAAAACAAATGACTTCTAATTTATAGATAAATATACTAAGTGGAAAATAACAACTAGTTGTTTTGATCTCTGTTAAAATAATCTTGACTGTTGATAAATATTTGATCATCTTTTAATCTCCACCATTGAAAACTTTATTTTTGAGGAATTTTCTAATTTATTATAAAAACTATTTTTTATTAGCTCGAAAATAACTATTTTGAGCAAATTTCCTCAAAATTCTGACTTTTATTTAACCACCAAGGCCCCAAGGGTCCAATTTTCCTTAAAATTTCCAATATTCTCTTGGTGGGGGACCTACAAAAATTATTTTCTTTGATACCCATGAGTTTTTCCACTTGGAGAATTTAATTTCTCTAGGACTTCAATTTTGACTCTAATTAATTCAATTTCAAGATTAGGATTTTAATTTATTTTTGCTAGAAAATTTAATTAATTGACCCCTAAGGGGATTAATAATTTTTTTTCACCCTATAATATTTTAGACATGGTGTTTAAGTATGAGGGAACATATACTAAAATAGTTTTTACATAAGATAATTACATTTCAACCCTCAAAGGGGGAACACTTGTTCGTTATAGACTCTCAATTTATTACCCAATTTTGCGACTCAATATGATCTAGTAGACCAAGTGATTTGTAATAAAATAATTTAGTCAATTAATTTAAATTATTCTGAAATCACATTTTACAAAAGATTCGACCAAAACACTAAGACACACCTTAGGCCTTGATGATAAATTCCACCTTAGCTTTGTGCAAAAATTCCAAAATTGGAATCCTATTGTAGCAACTGGAAATTATTCTCCTAATTGTTAATTTAATTTAACAATTTATTTACTGTTTGCAGGAAATATTGAATAAATCACACTGTGAACTACACAGAAAACTGTGGAAGAATAAATGTTGGAAGAAATGCTAGCACACACACACATAAAATAACACAGTTATTTTTGGAAAATGTCCCTGGAAAAACACAATTTGGGAAAACCGGTGCAGCATTTGAGGGTTTTAAGATTAAGCAACAATGAACTAATTTGAGTACAACTGGATGCCAAATACTGGCAATCCTACAAAGAAATATTGGCAAACATGTAGTGAGGAAATTTCCTAACTCCACAAGAAAATTTGGGCTCTGACTTCAGCTCCAAGTGAGTCGTCCAAACTGCCTTTGTGCTGCTACTGCATCACACTATCACAGTCTCTTTTGAATTCAGTTCGAACCAGCTTCTACTCAAGCTGTTTGGTCTGCTACTGTCTGGGAAAATATCTCTTATGGCTTCTAGAACCTCTGTCTAGCTTCTGGCACTGAAACTCGTCTTTCCCCAGCAGAATCAAAACTACCTCTAGTGGCTATTGTGTTGCCCTTGCATCAACCTCTCTATGGTTTTTCTGCCTCTCTGTAAATGCATTCACCAGATCTAGAAATGTTCCTCCAGCTTCACTATCCTTGCCCCTCTCTCATTGCTTCGACCTCACTAGCTCTCTCTCTAGTAACTGACTGTTGCTACTCTTGAAATCGATCTGCTCAAGAAATCGAACCTCTCAAGTATCTTCTCCAAGTGCCCATTGACGATTTCTTATTGACACCTTCCTCAGAGGACTGAATGAGATCCGAGATTAGTTGACCGCTATAGAAGCCACAATGGATCAGGAGTTGATGGTGAGGACAACCCTGAATGTTGTCTTAGAAGACTGGGAGGTATTTGTCCATAGTATATTGGGTAGAGGGACTCTCCCACCTTGGGACGAGATGTGGGCGACTCTTCACCAGGAAGAGATCAAATGACAGTCAAAGATGAGTAGCAGCAACAAGGGGATCAAAGTCAAGCAGTAGGAGGAAGATGTTGCCCTAGCATCTGAGGGAAAGTAGGAAAAGTGGAAGAAGAAGGATCTCTCCAAGATCAAGTGCTTCCACTGTGGGGAGCTGGGTCATTATGCGACCCAGTGTCTATGGAAGAAGAGTAAGGGAGAGTCTTCCGAGTCTAAGGCAGCGCCAGCAAGGGTAGAGAAAGAAATTTTGACAGATAATGGCTGTGCCATAAGTGCACACGCGCCACTTGAGAAGAAGTGGGGAGACATTGAGCTGTAGTTAGGTGGACTATAGGCGATCAGGGACAGGATCCTTGAGGTACCCAACCTCTTGGATTAGACCTTGCTACGAGAGCCCCGAAGAGGAGTTGTAGGACTGACTGATGTGGGTAGAGACGGATGCGGATGAAGCGACAGAGAGAGCTACAGTGCAGGAGTCCCAAGACAGCGCAAGGCTAGCAGGTTGCAATAGTGTGAGAGGCACAGGAGTGTTGCACCAGTGCAGGATGGCACATAGAGGTGTGCAATGGTGCGAGATGCAGGGAGTTGTTGCAGTAGAGCAGAGGTTAGAGAGGGAGCACTTGTCAGCGGCAGAGGGAATTTCAGCATTAGTGGGTGTCTCTAGACAAACAGGGAGGGCAGGTTGGGAGATTAGTTACTTATTTCTCAGTAACTGAGTTGCAGTGCAGCAGTGGGCAACACGATGCAGCATGATGAGAGGAGGTGTAGTGTGGATGCAGTGCTGGGAGAAAGGACCAACAACAGCACGGATGTAGAGGGAGTTGTTGTACAAATGTAGCACTGGCAGTGGCAAAACCATGGGGAGCAGTACAGGATGCAGTAGTGCAGAGAATGTTGGGCAGGAAGCCCTAACGTCAGCACAGGGACCGATGTCAAATGATCAGAGTAATACTTAGTGAGGAGTATTGCTAGAGCACAGTCCTTGCTAAGAGGGAGTGTTGATTTGGGGTAGCATCGTATGTGCTCTAGCCACGAAATTTGTTGGAGAGGTTGGATTACATGAGATATCCAATACCCAGAAAAAGTTTGGGCAGATTCTAAACAGTCCAGGAGATAATAAAACAATTAATATTTTAAATGGAGACCCTAAGTCTAGACTTAGGGAAAATAAAATATTAATGTGGATTAATATGAAACTGTGTTAGAATGGTCCAAAAGACATGGATCAAGTCTGATCTAATCTTAGTTGTTGATTAGGGACTTAATCTCAGTCGTTGATATGTCAACAGGTTAAGTATAAGAGGAGGCTTGAGGGTCACTTGGAAAAGACACCAGAGTGATCAGTCATTCTATTCTCTAGAGTAAGGTTTGCTAAGAGAGAGAATTAGTGATCATGAGTTGCAGCTGAGGGGCATTGAGTATAGAGAAACATAGAGGTAGAGATAGTGTTGGAAGAGCAGCGCAGTAGTTGGGGAGCGTGACACAGAGCCAGCCAGGGATCACACAAAGCCACGCAGAGGTAGTGGGGAGTTGTGCAGAGCCTCAGAGAGGCCAGCGTTGCTGACGCAGGGCCTCCTAAGGCTGACGCAGACCCATCAGGGATGACACAGGGCCAGCACTGGGCAGAGAAGGGTTGACACAGTCTAGAGAGAGGCTAACGCTGGGGTTTCTGGGGCAGATTGGTGCTGAGGAGTTGTCGGAAGGATTATCCGAGGTTTCAACTAGGATATTTGTCAGAAATTGAGAGCTATTACTGCCAAGGAAATTCTCTGTTGGGTAGGCCAGTTTCAGCACCCAGATTGTACTCTGATATTGCTTAATAAGAAAACCCTCAAATAGTTGCACCAGTTTTCCCACATTGGGTTTTTCCGGGGACATTGATCCAAAAATAATGGTGTCATATGGTGTGTTGGCTTGAGGGGGCCTGACCCAGGTTCAACGTTAATTAGCCAAACAAATCCTTACACTACTGGCCCTTTCGACATCAGCCTGCGGAGCGTGGACCGAAGTCTCACTCGAAGCAGTATCGGGGGATGCTGGAACCAAGTTTCTGCACCTTGAGATGGTTGTGATGTCGTTTGATTCCCTCTATTCTCGCCTTCATGCATGTTGCTTCATTCTAGGGCCTGCGAGACGAGCCCTCTATTCTAACCTTCAATACCTCCACAAAAGGGTACTATCGGCCTTCACACAGCCCTAGCCTACTGCTCAGGTACTTTCGCGCTGCTGAGGTTGCGAGCCGTAAAAATTCCCTAATTAATCTAAGTGATTTACTTATCTTATCAAACAATTATAGTTAACACCGCGTAAACAGATATTCGTAAATGCGTTCAATTATTCAATGTAATTGTAGTCATTCACGCATCATATAAGCACAGTAAGAGAAATTCATACATAAAGTATCAGATGCATCAACAGAACAAAGAAAAAGAAATTGTAGATTATCTCTCTTTATTAATATCTCCCACCCTGTGCACACAACTGCAGGTATCTGCGCATTCAGCTGCGGATTGCTACCTTAGGCCTTTGCGCACTCAGCTGCAAAGCCTCTACATATGCTACAACCCAAAATTTAGACTTCTTACTTTAGAGATACGACTCTCTTACCTTGGTATCTCCTTAAAACTACTTAAGATTAGCTCTTTTTATACAATCCCATGGTATGCGGACCATGGGTAGATCTCTTACAACCGACTTTAGTTTACAAAACTAAGGGCAGACTACCCTTTATAACACATAACACCTTTGCGCTCCTCGACCACAAAATGCGGAGTCTTAACATTTTTATTACAAAATTTGACTCAAACATGGGCTTTTAGCTGCAAAACTGCCCTTGGGGGATCCCGCTCCCAACTTGTTTCTGTTTCCTTTAGTTATTGATCTGTAATATGTAGAGCATGCACTAGTGTTTATTTTCAGTGTTTACATTGTAAATAACTTGTTAAGTAAAATAACAAGTAGGTAGGAATAAATCAGATAAAGTGCATGGAGGGTTTCTAACTAAGTAGACTTAGAAACTTCAACACTTGAAATATTTCTACGATAATTGGGTCCTTTACAAGATCACTTTCATCTTTCTTCATAGTACTAGGGGCACAAGGCGAGCCCCTTTGATCTTCATATGATGTCTTGTGAAGAATCAAAAGAATCATTGGGAAAATTGCGAAACCAATCTCTAGCATCACCTTCCAAGGAAAGGACAAAGAGCCGCATCTTGACATTTTCATGATTATATTGTGCAGTGCCACAAATATTTCCATACAACGAGCAAACCTTAAGAGATTATTTCTAGTAGGGAATGCATTATTACCCGTGAAAGAAGGTAATTTATTAATGGCATTTTCTGGAATGTCATGAAGAATGTTAGTAAAACGACACTGGGCGAACAAGTCATCCATGATGACCTGTTTTAGGGGAAAGGGGCTAATGGATGTTAGAGAGAAATCCTTGTTCAAGAAAAACAAGAGATCCACAAAACGCAAGCATTTAGCATAAATTCTTGTAAGAAATGAAATAAGTGGAGTCGCCACTTGAACATGAATCTAGCTTCACGATCCAAAAAGAAAAAACCGAAAGGTTAGCTAGGGAGAAGTAGATGAATATCAAGGAGGGCTTATTGTCTGAGAAATAATGGATGAATAAGTGGAGTCGCCACCCAAACAGGAAACCAACCGAAATGTCCAAGTGCTAAAGGTGCAGATAGAGAAGATGAAAGGATTAATGAGGGGACAAAGATAAGGTGGTGAAAAGATGAAAAATGATGAAGAGTGAAGATATGATGAGGAAATGTCATTGAAGCGCCGAGAATAAAATGTCCCTGGCATCGACGCTAAAAAATGTGGCGTTGGCGGGAAAAATTAAAAGATGAGAAATGAGAAGATGAAGATGGTTAAGATGAGTGTCGCAAAACCAAGGTCCAATAAATTGGTCCCCGAAAACGGCGCCAAAAAATGTTGTTGCTCAAATTGTACAGGCACTGTGACAACAACTCAAGTCAGGGGTTGTCACCTTGAACCCAACCTCTCTGTTCTAGTTGTCTCCCAACAACAGGCTTTGAGGGGTAGACCCTATGGAAATGAGATGATGAAGGACAAGTTGGGAACCAACGAGTTCAAGAGACAGTTGAATGGCCTAGCTATTTGGTTAAATTTAGCAAGATTTTAAGGATTAGATTAAATTTATAGACCAGTGCCTTATGGAGTCAAAACTCTTTTTTATTGAATTAAGACCAAGTAATTGGATGGACAATTGCTGCCTAATGGATGATTGACTAGCCTATATGAGATGCAAACCTTACAACTAACTAAAATGCAAGAATTTTGGTTTATTTTAGTTAGATGCTTAGTCTAAGTGTGTCCCTTGATCTTTACCTATATTGAGTCTAAAATCTATAGTAAGTGGCAGAGAGAAGTCAAGGTGAAGCACAAGAAGATGTGATTAACAATACCTCTTATTGAAATGTAACGTACCCAGAGCCTTTGGCGCTGTAGAGACGGTGGCTCCGACGACTGCAAGGTCTTGACTTTAATGACTAGAGGGGCTAGACTTTTCAAGTAAAGATGAAGGATGTTCCTATCTCTCTATCAACCAAGCTTGTGCTTGGAGGTCAGTTATTGAATGCAAAACTGATTCTAGAATGCAATCCAAGATGAGTGCTTCTGAAGGTGAGACTATTCAATGTTGCTTTAAGTACTTAGTTATGTTTAATCTTTAGTTATGACAATAAGTAGTTAACAATGACAAACAAGAGACAATCTCAACCACAAGAATATGTGTCAATTTTACAAATGCCAACAAGATACCAAAGGTAAACAAGATGTAATTGCTTGCTTATTAGATGACCATAAGATATATGCTCTTAAGAGTAATTTACCAATAGGTCCAAAGGAAATATTACCATCCACAATAGATATCCAATTAATGACAATAATGTCAATAAGAAAACTTATTCACTTAGGACAATAAAGCCAATGATCTCTTAGAGGTAATGTAAGATACCAATGTTAATTATAAGATTGTTAATGTTATCAATCAACGCTTCTTAAGTTAAGACTTCCCAATGTCAATTAGGACAATTAGATTTCCAACAAGAGACGCCAATTAACAAGATCGCTCAAGAGATTGATGTCTTAATGCTTAGTGTTCCTTAAACCAACCAGCAATAATAAGTTACCACAATGCGAATGAAACACCAATTCAATTGTTGATGTGAAAGAACAACCAATGCCAATATGCTTATGTCCAATGGAAACCATTCAACAAGATATTTTCTATCCAAGGTTAACAATATTATGACTCAATGAAAGCACTTAGAGCCACTTATGTTATTTAGATTCCAAATGACATAAATGAGCAACTTAGGACAACAATAAGCTAGTTATGTTCCAGATATTTAGATTTACTTCTTAAGAAGTCAAGCTTAGTATATCATGAACATAAAATGACATTCAATGATTACCAAGTAAATTTATGACAACAACAAGTAAGAGAATAGTGACCAATATGGAAGTAATAAGCTATTTCTGCAGAGTGTGTCAAATAGTCATAAAATTTTCATTTCTTCCTAACCTATACTATGTTGGTTTTTGAAGCATCATATGTGTTCTAGCCACGAAATTTGGCGGAGAGGCTAGAATACATGAGATTACCTAAAAGGGGGTAATCATTGTTGTATCACACACATCATGCTCTTGTCCTTTGAGCCCCAAGCAGTGAATTAAAACAATTCATAAAAGGCAAAAGGCATATCAATAAGGGTGGAAAATCAAGGTCGAGGCACCTCATGTGCCATGACTGCTCCCTCCTACACATTATATACTGAGATGTGGGGTTCCCCTTATCTAGCTACCTCAATGCCCCGATATGTGGCCCAGGATTGCCCCTATCATTCCCTACTCCATTCCACTTATTTATCACTTGTCACCCCCATTAGAGGGATGTACCTTGGACATACTATCCCCTTTAAGGACTGAAACCACCTAATAAGGTACTTGGTTAACTCCCTTTGGATCTTGGAGACACTAGCACATGCCAAAGCTCACTACAGAAAGGCATGCAATTATGAAGTGCCCACTTTGTTATCCATGGTTTGTAAACTCTTTTACACGATTATTTTAATTACTGGTTGTACTGCAAGCCTAAGGGACACATTAGATTTTATGCAGGATTACAGGTGGTTTCCATTTGTGTTTGGTCTCCCTATACAAGATCATAAACCCCAGAGGTCTACATTGGCACATAAAAGGTGTGCATAGAGAGCCATTGGCCTCCACAACAGCAGACAACACTCCACGGATCTTCATTGATGCTTAGAGACTACTAGTGATCCACTTTTGGATGGTGACATGCTTGGTACATAAAGGAGCCCCACACTCTTGGCAGGTGTCCCAAGACTTGTACGATGTCATGGTAGCATTCATTCCACCACTCGGACCCTTGCAGAGGATCTACAGACATCTCCAATTCATATGGAGACCCATAGGGTCATTTATGTGCCCTCAGACCCATTGGGAGCACCACAAGTCTACAACTTGGAGAACAAGGGGCCACCCCCTTGCCCATCATATTTCGAGGAATTTATTCCTTAGTATGGAAATTTAGGACATTATTAGTCCTTTGGAGGGCCCCACGATATGTAGATATTATTATTAGGCCCCTCGTGAGGCTTATTTTTCCACTTGTGAGCTAGTTTGGTGGGCTTGTCACCAATAGGGGTTTCATTTGCACATTATTTTATCATTAGGGGCTAATGTAGGCCCATAGGCTAATTCGAATTCCTTAGGAGGCTATATATCGATGTTAGATACATTCATTTGGATGATCACTTGACCGGGGATCTCTCTAATCATAGAGAACTTCACATTTTTCTTCCTTTGAGAATATGTTTGGAGATGGATGAATTTTGATGTATGGATTTGGGCTATTTTTCTTGTCTTGGAGATTTGTCTTGCAAATGAAATGCTGGTTGGATGTACTCTATAATGTTGTAAGTAAATTTTAACGTTGTTATTCTTGTTGCCGCATACTGCTAAAATTAGGGCTAGTTGCGACATAATTGAAATATGGAATTTGTTGGAAACACTGAGGGGGGGGTGAATCAATATTCTTTTTCAATTGTTATTTTTACTAGTTAACTCATTTATATTTAGAACACAAAATGAACAATAGGAATAAATGTTTTTATTAATATAATATTTACAATAAATCAGATTCAATATATATAAGGCTCCAATCTGTTGCCAAGCACCAACTTGGTCTTTTGTGAGGCTCCAACCTCTAGGGCACCAACCCTATCTTCTCAAGTCACCAACCTTGTGTTTAGGAGCACCAATTCCAAGGACACCAATCCTTCCAATTCTGAGGCACCAACCCCAAGGGCTCCAACCCTATCTTGTCAACGCACCAACTTTGTTTGTTTGAGGCTCCATCCTTCAGAGCACCAACCCTCTGGGCTCCAACCCACTGCTATATTTTGTCTAGATATGTTTGATAGTAATTCTCTGCTCCCAAAATCTTCTTCACAAAATTTTGTCAATCTACAGCTTCACTATAGTCTCCATGCTACATCATCAATGACGATCTGTCTTCATATGAAGGAGTCTTCACAACTCTTCATATTGCCCACACAGAATCTGCAAAGTTACCTCATGATGATTTCAAATAGCCATCATGATCTACAATAGTCTTCACACAACTTCAATGTGTCTATAATGAATTGCACTTGGATTTGCACAAAAACAACTCTCTGTTTCAAGCCTCTATTCTCACTGTCACGGTAAATGCTTCAGGAGTGACTGCTTCAGGAATAACTTCTTTAGAGGAGTGACTGTCGCAGTTTCTTACTTCCAAGAAACAAACTCACAAACACTTCAATGCTGGTGTTGTCTACTTCGTCTTTCGTTGGCCCTTCAGCTTCCTCCTAACCTGCTGGACCTTTGGCTTCCTTCTATCCTGCTGGAACTTCGGCTTCCTTTGTTTCTTCCAGTACTCACGTTGTGAACTTTCCTTGTTCTTTGTTATAGATCCCTGATATACCTGACTTTTGGCTTCTCGACCTTTGCTTGCTTGATCTTCTGCTTCCTTTGCACTCACTCGACCTTTTGACTTCTTTCTTCGGCTTCCTCTGCCTCTTCGAGTTCACCAATACTCAGAAGACACGTTCATTTGGAAGAGAGGTCGAATTACAATGGATGTTGCATATTAAAATTATATCAGAGAGGCCCTTTTTTAATATTCATACAATAGACCTATGTTGCAGGAAACGTGGTATGGAGGTCTGTTTCCGTACAGAAACGGGTACGAAACGCGGAAACGCGTTTGGTACGGCCGTGAAACGCGTTTCCGGCTGTACTGCCACGTTTCCCGAAACAGAAACTTGGCCAGTACGGCCAGAAACGCATTTCAGGGTCGTACGACCTACGTTTCCTCATTAACTTGTGTTTTTTTTGTTTTTTTTTAATTTACTTTTAGGGTATGTTAGTGACTTCTTGTTGCTTCTAGATGCGTGTCTAAAGTTATAAAAGTGAATTTTTTCCCTAGTGTTGATATGCAGTTCATCAGGAAGTTTGAGGGATATGCAATTCCTGGTAAAAGTGATATTCTCCTTTATTTTTCATTTACATCCTTTTACTTAAATTTTTAACATTACCATGAAATGACTCAGGATGTTTGAGAGTGGTTTCACCCTCATTGGATTTCATACGGAGAAAGTAGAATTTTAGATCTCACTCAAAATCTAGCAGACTTGTTTGTTTTTCAGGATTTCAGGATTGGAGGGATTGCAATGTTTCCATTGGATTTTATCATGTACTAGGGTATGGAACTTGTATTTAATCAAGAGAACCAAGCTCTCTATGCAGGGGAAACTCCCAATAATCAAGATCATGTAGGGTACTAGAGTATGAAACGTGTATTTAATCAAGAGCACTAAGGTCGTTCGACTATGTAGGAGGAGACTCCCAATACAACAATGGTCCTTCTAAAGAATGGGATGTGGATGTAGAAAATCCTGATTTGGATCTCTCTCTTGCAACCTTATAGTCTTTATTGTACTTGCAGCTTCATATATTAATATAAATAAAGGTTGATTTTGAGATTTGGATATATAATAAAAGTTGCTTTTGGATATTCCGATATTTTTATTTCCATTATGTGATCAATTCATGGAGTAATGTGAATGAAAATTAATTTCCTTAATGTTTAAGTGTTAATAAATTAAATGTATCATTTTAATCTTTATGATTGCAAACATATATATTTTAAATATTTCAATATATATTATATCTCTAAAGTCACCTGACACGGGGATTCGGGACACGTAGGATCGAGATTCGTGGTGTCGGATTCGGACACGATTCCTGACACCCCGGAACAGGAACAACATTAGGGACACGTTTAATAATATTATTTTATTAAAATATATATATTATAAATTAGATTATTATCATATTTCTTACACAAATTTTAATTAATGATACAAATTTATTGATTTCAAACATAGATCTTCATCTATAGCTATTAGCATCCAGAGTACATACAAAATTCAAATAAATGTCAGTGGCACTGGTCACATAAATGATAAATCTATTAAAAATTTAAATCATGATTCATAATTCATAACTGAAAGACAACTTACATCTACAGATAGTAAGATAAACACACTGACAATTGTAGTTTGCTCATTAAGTCATCAAATCAAAATGTGTTACATAGGTAGTGTTAGTGCAATGCCAATGGCAAATAGAAATAGAAAATATAAAACAACTACAGGTATACAAGCCTCAAGGCATCAATCAGCATCAGAATCAGCATCACTGTCCCCATCATCATGGTCCCCACTGCTCTCCTCTGCATCCTCCTCCTCCCCTGTATCCATAGTCGCATCTACATCTGTTGGTATGGAGGTTGACCCCTCTAAGTCATCAAATCTAACAGGCTCTAGCACTGGATCATTGAGATCCATGTTGGCCAATGCCAACTCAACAGTGGTGTCCAGACCCATATCATTAGGAACAACGTTACTTGGGAGCGGGAGCGAAAGCGGGGAGCAGGAGCGAAAACGGGAGCAGGAGCGACATATTCAGAAGCTCTTGGTTTGGTGCTCTTGATTAAATACGAGTTCCATACCCTAATACATGACAAAATTCAATGGAAACATTGCAATCCCCCAATCCTAAAATCCTGAAAAACTGATAAGTCTGCTGATTTTGAATGAAATCTAAAATTCTACTTTCTCCATATGAAATCCAATGAGGCCGGAACCACTCTCAAACATCCTGAGTCATTTCATGGTAATGTTAAAAATTTAAGTAAAAGGATGAAAATGAATATTAAGGAGAATGTCACTTTTACTTTAAGAATTTAACATTACCATGAATAGCATATCAATGCTAGGGCCTAGACTTGATCATGAAGCTGCCAAAATGCTCTACTCCTTGCTGCAACAACACAAATCACTTGCCAAATGAAAATATTAATGAGCAAACACCCCCTTTTCTTTCCCGCACTGAGCTTAGCGAGTCTTGGAAACCTGACACGTGTCCTAGAATCGCGACACGCCCTCGGACACGACGTGTCCAAAACGGACACGACGTGTCCTGTGATTTGGACACGAATCCAGACCGAATCGTGTCGGATTCGCCGGATTCGGGATTCGCAGGGGGTTTAGGACGAATCCGGTGACTTAGATATATATATATATATTATATATATATATTCACATTTCCCCGTTTCCAAAATTTGGGGAGGTCGCGTTTCGTATCGCTTCCCGTTTCGGAAACTCGTACCCGTTTCCCCGTTTCATGCAACTTAGCAATAGACTCATTATTTATGGAGGATTTCATAGGAGAGACCGTACCCAATGAGGTCCCACATCCACATCATCAATCGCAATCGCAACTTTCGGAGGTCTTGCAATCGCAACTCTTAACCTCACCGATGTAACATGGACGATATTCATACTGCCGATGAAATGGACATGATATAATATTAAACAATTGTCAATAGATCCGTCAGGTCCATAGCTCCATTGCACTCGGCAGTCTGTCGGGTCCACAAGTCTTATCACAATCGCAGTTTACCATCATTACATCTCTTCAAGACTTGTGATATGTGACGGATGCGATATTTCTTAAGCAATTGTTAATAAACCCGTCGGGTCCACAGCCTTATCGCAATCGATGGTTTGCGGAACTTCGACTGGCACATGGATTAAGACCGGCCTTAACCCCTGCAGTTGACCATGATCTAAGGGTTGACTATGAGATCAACGGCTAGGATTGAGTGTGGGACTTCAGCCATGATCAAGGAAGTCCATACTTTCCTACCCTGGCTCTTCCGATAGCTGTTGCTTCTGTGACTTGTTTCTTTGATGGCTTTCAGTAAACTCTTCATCTTACTCTTTGGCTTTTTGCTTCTGTTTCTTTACTGGATCTATTCTGTCATTTGTTGTTCAATTGCTAATCAATTGACCTCCTGCGTCATTTGTTGTTCAATTGCTATTCAATTGAGCTCCTGTGTCATTTGCTGTTCAATTGACCTCCTGCGTCATTTGTTGTTCAATAGCTGTTCAATTGATCTTTCGCGTCAATTGCTGTTCAATTGTTGTTCAGTTGACCTCCTGTGTCAATTTTTGTTCAATTGTTGTTCAATTGACGTGTCATTTGCTGTTCAATTCACTTGGGTCCTCCATCTCATCATATCATCATATATCAAACTTTCATCACTATGAACATTATGATCAATTGGCATCAATGGGCAATCATGTATCAAAGAATTTTCTATCATAAACACTGCTATATTGACCTCAATGACAACCTAGATTAACAATCTCCCTTTTTGTTATTGATGGCAATATTCTTCTTCTCTCCCCCTTTGACATCAATGGCAAAGGAGTGCACAAGGACTCCCCCTGTTGAACTGCTCATGTTCTTTATGAATAATATACTTTTATGGGTATGTTACTCCCCTTGTCGTGGTGCTCTTCTTTTTACTCAAGATAGAAGGATTGCTGCCTCATCATCAACTAGCACATTATCTCCTCTTCATGTCTCAGAACTTCTTCAGAATGCTTTAAACAATGCTTAAAGGTGCTCCATTTCAATGCTTACAAATAGGTTTTGTTGTCGCACAGATTGTCTGGGAAACGCAACAACGCTTAGACCAGGGGCTGTCACCCTGATCCCCGATCCTCCGTTTAAGCCGTCTCCCGAGGCTAAGAGGGGTAGACCCTATGGGATAAAGGAAGACCAACTGTGGACCAGTTGGGTTGAGAGACACAACAAGGCAATTTATCACCTGATTGATTTTAGAAATTAATGTACCAGTGCCTTATGGAGTTGATGATTAAATGATTAAATGATTAAATGATGAAGAAATATGAACCTTGTAAAACAATAATTTATCATAAAAAAAAAACTCAAGCAATGCAAGATATTCAATAAATGCACAATGCTTTAATAATGATCCAACAATTAAATTTCTAAAGATTGAACGCTTTAAACAACCATACAATTTAAATGCTAACCAATTACCACTTTCATATAGCTAACTTTAAATAAACATTTAAGTGCATTTAACTATAGAAAAGTGGAACATAGATACCACGGAAGATGCCAAAAAAATGAATTTTCAGATTTTTGTTAAGCTTTTTCAAAAATTTTAATTTTTAAATATTTTTTTATTTTTTTAAATAAAACAAAACAAAACTAAAAAAAAGCTAAAGAAAACTTAAAATTATTAAAATCTAATTCTAAAGTCCTAGACTAAACTAAAACTTAAAAAAAAAGAAAAAAAAGAAAAGAAAAAGTTACGCTGAATGAAAAAGTTACCCTTTTTATTCTTTTGATTTTTGATTTTTTAATTTTTCATTTTTTAAACCCCAAAATTCAAAATCATAAATCTATTACAAAAGAAATAAAAAAAGAAAATCAACTAAAAATAAAAGCCAAAGAAAAATCAATTTTCTTGCCTTTTTGTTGTTGTTGTTGTTGTTAAAACTAACAAATATATACATAAAATAAAACAAAATTGAAATAGCTGACTAAACTGACTATATAAGCTAAAATCAAAATCTATTTGAAACCAAAAACCTAATTTTAAACTAAATTCAAAAATATATATATATAATATATATATATATATATATATATATATATATATTAACTAAAAAGAAAACAAAAAAAAAAAAAACGTAAGAGAAATATATTTATGGACCAATGCATATATAAAAATCCGATGCTTTTGGTTGTTTTGTTATGTGCTTTTGCAGGTGAGATAGGTGGTGAAAGTAGCACGATGGAAGAGCGAGAGGGATGATGGATCGCAGAGAATGAAGGAGGTTGCGGGCAAAGCTTGGGCAGCGATTGAGAAGGGGGATGAATATATATTTATGGACCAATGCATATATAAAAATCCGATGCTTTTGGTTGTTTTGTTATGTGCTTTTGCAGGTGAGATAGGCGGTGAAAGTAGCACGATGGAAGAGCGAGAGGGATGACGGATTGCAGAGAATGAAGGAGGTTGCGGGCAAAGCTTGGGCAGCGATTGAGAAGGGGGATGAATTGAAGGGATGGTGGGCTCGATGGCAGAAGAAAATGTATAGCAGCAATAAGGAGCGGACAACGTGGGGAGCTGGGTTTGGCAACGATGGCTTGGATGGAAGGCTAGCGGATCAGGTGAATGCTGCGGGAGGGGGAAGGAAATCAGAGGTCGAGTGATGGTTAGACCATATGGAGAAACCACTGCGAGAAGAGACCCACAGGCAGAGGATGATGGCTGAGTAGGAAATGGGAGAAATCGTAGAAGGGGTTGCAATTGCAGGTGAAGAAATCCGCGGGGGTATGGAACAATGAGACGGCTGCAGGTTGAGGAAAGCATGCGGATGGCAGCGGTTTGGAGGCTGCGTGGAAAGATAGAGGAGAAATGGATGCAAGCAAAGAGGAGTATTGACTGCGTGGAGAGATTGGCAACGGGAAGAAAGGCTGCTAATGGAAAAGGCTACGTGGATGTGAGGAAGCAATCCCGCAGCCTCATTTTTTTCTTTAAAGAAAAAATTCGAAAATTTTCCTATAAAATAAAACCCCATGTAGCAGCAGAAAGATGGATGAGAAAACCCTCCAAATTCTCCAGATAAACACAAAATTCAAAACCTTGGACTGCAAACGATGCACCTGTAAAAGCTAGTTTTGATGCCAGATCTTACCCTCCGGGGCCAAGATCTGGCTTCAAAATCAAATTTTGACTTCAGATCTTTAACCTGCAACTTGCAACCTAAAAACAATGAAAACAAATAGCCAGAACCTGGAAATACAAAAATTAAATGAAACCCTAAAAACCCTAAGAACCAACGAAATAATTACAATATTTACAACTTAAAGGCTCTAGATAGCCAGATTTGTCAGTATTCCACAGAAGTATTTTTAGAATTTTAAACTTAATGTGAAGTGCTTCAGAAAACCCTTCATGCATCTGCAACAAAAATTTTAATGATAAGCCCAGGATTAAAACTGGCTAGGCTCTTTCAGAAAACGCAATCCAGGAGTTGGCTGGTTTAGCCGAGAACTTCCCCTAATGCCTGGTGATCTAAAAAAGGGATTTCTTGCACAACTTAAAATCAACCATTAACATAGAGAGAGAGAACAACAGTGAAATTTAGATCAAATGGAGATACTTGCCATTATATTTCATAAATTAAACTATCTTTCAAACACCAGAGATTAGACAAGATATCTGTGCCTAAATCAATCTTCATCAAGCTATCATCAATGGCTGAAAATAAAATTATGCAGAAAAATAAAACATCTTACAGCGTTTCCAGAAGAGTAACACCAAAGAGATTTTCAACCCCAAAGTCTTTTCTTATTGCACAAAAAATGACTACAAGAGAGCTTTCTTTAGCACATGACTCTAAGATCGAATGATCTCGAATGACCCCTAACACCCTATTTAAAGAAAAAATTCCCAATGGCTAGTTCGAGTGATCCATGTCAAAATGATCTCGACCATCGATGAGGATCAAAATCCCTTTTAATCTCATTCGTCGAAATTTTTAAATGCATTTTAATATATTAAAAATATAAATTTTGCATTTATTTCCTCAAAACTTTTGACTTATTATTATATTATTTTATTTTTCAATTTTTATAATTTATAATTTATTTTTAAATCTTATTTTATTTTATTTTTTATTTTTTTAATTATTTTTCAATTTTTAAATTTATTATTATTATTATTATTATTTTTTTTGATCCTCGAACTTAGTTTGGAGAAATCACTTAGGACCTAGGACTTAGGACTTATGAGGGGATTAATTATTTTGTAACTCTCAAGACACTTTACATCATGACTTTTACAATTTTATATCTCAAGGGAGAAAACCCATTTGACATAGACCCTCATAGACCACCTAGTTCTGCGACACAAATATAATTTAGCAGATCAAGCATTTTGAAAAAATAGTTAGAATTATTTCCAAATTACTTTTACATAGACTTAAAGCACACTAGGATTCCTCGAAGATTCTAATGACAAAATCCATTTCGGCTTTGGGGTTAGGCTGAAGGAAAACTCTGCCGATTATGGATCGGTGAGACAAAAAACCTTCTAAAACGTAGATTATCACTAGAAACTTAGGTTTGCCTAGGAAAACTACATACATGACTCAGATCTGCTAAGATTATTTACAATTTACACATGTGTACTAGGTTTACAACATAATATGATTGGGCTGATGATGACAGTCGAATGGCACGGACATGTCGATCAAGCGCTATCCCTTTTGCGAAAAAGGGGGTGTACTACTACGGGTAGTTGACACATAATGGTCAACAGGCTCCAAATAGCCATACACCAAATGTTCAAGTCTAAGTTTTTATGCTTTTGCAATCTGAATTTTGTTGTCTTCACAATCATAATTAAAGAGTCTTTGCACTTAATTGTTGTGATTTGAGTTTAAACACTTAATTTAATTTTTGAAGTACATTTGTTTTTACATGCTTATTCAAGAAGGATTAATTTAGTTTTACTTATGCATCTAATGATCTCTGATTGAATACTTCATACAAATGGATTTCTGAAAATAAAGTGTTTTATTTCCAGCATTTTACATTGGTTTCCTATTGTGTTTTCAGTAATTACTTGTGCAAACTTCATATTTTATATTGCTAGTACAAGTATTTGTTTTCACATTAAGATCATTTTTCTGAGCCTCAAGTTAAAAAACACTCATGACATATTTCAGAAATAACTCATATTTTAGGCCCTCCTTTTGCCATCACATCATTTCACTTTGCATTTGCATATTAAGCTAGTACTTGCACATTAATATTTTACTTCCAAGCATAAGCTTGGTCAATAGAAGCATTAAGGGATCAAACTTAGAAAATACATTTAACTAAAATTAACCAAGTCCCTGCACTTCACACAGTTTTAAGTTTTGCATTTGCATATAAGATAGTCGACTCATTTAGCAGCAGTTTCCCATCCTTTACTTGGCTTTTATTTTCTTCGCAAGATAGTTGACTCCACAAGGCATTGGTATCGTTTTCCTCGAATCAAATTGAATCCTTCAAAATCTTGCACAATCTAAACAAGTATTGGTTGCTTAACTGTGTCTCCCAGATTGGTTGGTTCCCAACTAATCTTCCCTCATTCCATTTCCATAAGGTCTACCCCCCTTAGTCTGCTATTGGGAGACAACTCAAACGGAGAGATTGGGGATCAAGGTGACAACGTCCGATCGGAGCCATTGTTACGGTGCCTAGACATTCTGTGCAACAATAGGCCTCATGTATTGCCTTTTTCCCACGTGTTAAATGTATTTGTCCCAACTATATTTTGCATTTTGTGATACATTTTCTTGTTGAATGTGGCCAAATATGCTTTTGTCTTTCTTTTTAGTTGCATCAACTTCTGGGGCATCATTCCAGGATTGACCCAATGTTAGAATTTCTAAGTCTAACCCGTTAGAAACCCTTCATGTACTTTTTGATTTATTTCTACCTACTTGTTCTAATTAATTAACAAGTTATTTACCATGTCAATACTCAAAATAAATACAAGTACATGCTCAACACATTACAGATCATCAACTGAAGGAAACAAAACAAGGACACAAGTGACACCATTGTTTTTGGACCAATGTCCCTGGAAAAACCCAATGCGGGAAAACTGGTGCAGCTATCTGAGGGTTTTATTATTATGCAGTTTCTAAATACAATTTGGTTGCCAAAACTGGCTCACCCAACAAAGAATAATCTCGGCAGTAGTACCTCTCTACTTGGACGCAGATATTCCGGATAAACACTCCGACAACTCTTAGCTCCAATCTGCCCCACGAAAACCCCAGCGTCAACCTCTAGGGATTGCGTCAACCCTTCTTGGCCTAGCGTCAACCCAATAACCCCTGCGTCAACCTCTGGAGGTACTGCGTCAGCGCCTAGAGCCTCTGTGTCACCTACGATGGCTCTCTGAGGCACTGCGCAACTCTTGGTTGCCTCTGCGTGGGCTCTGGCTGGCTTTGCGTCCCTCCCTCCCGACTTCTGCGTTGATTCTCCTAGTACCCTCTCTGCTTCTCTGATTCTATATTCACTGCCCCTCATTGTTGATCACTGATTCTATTTCACTTAGCAAACCTCGCTCTAGAGAATAGAATAACTAATCACTCTAGTGTATTCTCCAAGTGACCCTCAAGCCTCCTTATATACTTTTCTTTTTGACAAATCAACGGCCGAGATTAAGTCCCTAATCAATGGCTAAGATTAACTCTGGTTTGATCCATGACTTTTGGACCCTTCTAACACAGTTTTATATTAATAAACATTAATATTTTATTTTCCCTAAGTTTAGACTTAGGAACTCCATTAAAAATATTAATTATTTTAATATCTACCAAACTGTTTAGAATCTACTCAAACCATTTCTGGGTATTGGAGATCTCATGTGCTTTAGCCTCTCCACCAATTTTCGTGGCTAGAGCACATCCAATGCTACCCCAAATCAACACCCAAGGTGTGGGCAAGGGGAAGGGGCGAGCTAACCCTATGTGGACCCAATGGAGGAATGTGGACCTAGGTAGGAGAAATGATGAGCGGGGTAATAATGAGTGGAAAGAGAGTGTAATATAAGCAGATAAGGGAGCAGGACCACGTAACCAAAATCGAGGTTTCCCTTGAAATACCATCTCTAAAGCCAAATGGTCAATGAAAGAGATCCCACGGAACTAGAATCCAAGGTTAATATTCAAAAGGGGTCTAGGAGACAAGAGCATAGACCTAACCCATTCTTTCCATGGAATCCCCCCGTTAGTCCATGCCTAGAAGTGTCCATGATAAGCAAACTACAATACTCAATTACCAAATGACAAGGCATACCTTTAGGTTCAGGAAGCCCACCTTCAAACATACGATCATGGTAGATGGGTGAGGGACCACATCGCTGGCTCAGGTGGCGGAGAAATGGCATAGTAAGCTGGCTGGTGGTTGCAAGGGGTTGCTAGCTGGTGGCTAAGAACCATCTTTGAGAAAAAAATTCTCCTAGGGATATCACCCACAAAATAGTGGGTAACACCTCCGACACTGTAGAGATTCTGGCTCTAACGACTGCATGGTCACTATGTTAACCACTAAAAAGGCGTTGAATCCCTCAAGCTAGGTCATTGTGTTAACCCCTAAAAAGGTGTTGAATCCTTCAAGCTAGGTGAGAAAGGGTGGCCCTAGAAGTCTATCAACCAAGCTTATGCTTGGAGGTAAATTATTAATGCAACTAGACTTAGAATGCTCATGGAAACGTTATGAGTGAATTCTTGGCTTAAGATTGCCTTAATGTTCAAGTACTTGAAGTTACAATTAGCTTTCAATGACGAGCACTTAATGATAAATTATGAAAACATCTCATGACAAAGAAAATGCCAATTTAATTAGTGTCAATGTCAAATCCACAAGATGCTTAACTAAGAGCAATTATTCACTTAACAATTTTCCAACGATTATCAACGGAAGATGCCAATTACTCGAGATATTCCAATGATGATTATCAACAATTTCATGCCAACAATAATTATCTAAGATAATGCCAAGATTATGCCCTTTAGACAATGCAAATACTGGTAGATGCTCAATTAGAATAACCATCAAAAAAATTTAAGATGTCAATTGCTTAAGATAGACAATAAAATTACCTAAGCTTCTTAAGATCGTAAAGAGAACAAGATTATGAGCTTAATTTAGAACAAGTATTCCACAATTTCTTAGCAATGTCTGAACAAAAACACCAATTAGATCTTAGTGCTTAAACCATCAACAAGATCAGAAAATTTAGAACTTATATGTGAGTGCTTGTTTAGTGCAAAAATTGTGATTCCTAGAGGCTGTCAATGAGCTTCCAAGAAACAAACAAGTGCTATCTTTCAAATAATCAATGTTTAGAGAAGTTTTTTTACAAGAGCACTTAGAATCATGAGCACTAATTAAACTTTAGGACAGCAGTAAGCTACTCACTCTAAACCAAAGAAATAACAAGCATATAAGAAACTAATATGACCCATAAAACATTAAATGACTAGCCAAGTGAGTATGCAAGATAGCTACCCTTATTATGATGGATTATTCAGAGATACATCAGATCTGAAAATACTTATTATAACAGTGAGAAAATTATGCAATGAATGTGAGGGTGTGTCAAATTGTGCCCAACAATTTCCAAGTGCTAGAACAAGTCTGCCATTATGAAATTATAAGTTTTTAGCCTTCTTAAGAAGTAGTATTCAGAAATTATCAAATCTGATCTATTTGATTATGCGGAAAATTTCAAGCCAATAAACAAATAGATCTAGGCTGGCCAAATGAACAATGCCCAAGTAGCCAAAACACTAGCAAAATTCTACCATGAACTTTTTAATGTATTTGGACTATTTAGATGATATTTTAAGGCACTTAAATCACTGTTATGGAAAATTTATCACAGTTGTAGCAAAACAGTGAGAAAATAAGGATTTAGAGAGCAAACCCTAGGCCCAAGGCCTTGAAGATGACTTGTCCATTTTACCCAAAAATTTTCCAATGAAGATGTCCCTTGAAAACACAAGACTTGAGGCAATTTCTTCCTGCAAAACCCACTAGTATTAAGTCTAGAAATTTCAAAGATGAGCTAATGGAAAATTAGTGCCAAGGAAGGCTATCATTAGGCCCAATAGAGCTAGCATTGGGCTAGAAAAGGCCTAGCGGCTCAAAGGAAAGGCCAAATAGGTTTGTCGTGAAGGAAAAGAGGGCCCACAAGGGTTTGTTGTAGGCCCCACAAGGGATACGGATAGGGAGAGAGGAGGCTAAGGGCTTGAACAAGGCCCTATGGCCTACGACCTAGAAGGTCTGTCACAAGCCCTTGGAGGATTGCGGCTAGGGGAGAAGAGGGGAAAGGGAAGGGTTAGAGGGCCAAGGAGGAGAGAAGAGAGAGCAGAGGGAGGAGAAAATGATGTGGAGGAGGGCTGAGAGGGAAGGAGGGTCGAGGAGGGGGAGTGGAAGGCCTTTCAAGGCCGCGACAAAGGAAAGGAGGGACAACAGAGGCCCTTAGGGCTTACGGCCAGCCTCCATGAGGCTAGGAAGGGTGACGTAGGGCTCTAGGAGGAAGACGATGGGCTTGGAGAGGATAGATCCGGGCTTGAGAGCCCTAAAACTTGAAACCCTTTCTCTAAAAAATTTATTTGCTTCAAATCTTCAATTTTACTGCAAAATCCCTTGATGTTGGTCTTGAAAAAAAATAGAGGCTATATCTTACCCTCAAGGGGCTAGATCTGTCTCTAGTCTAGCTCTTTACACTTGATCTCACTTGCACAAATGAAAACAAGAATACTCAAACCCCAATATATACAAAAATCCAAAAATAATTCAAACCCCCAAAACCTAGCTATAAACCAAGATTAGAAGAATAAAATAATTTACAAGTGTATTATACAAAATTATATTTACAAAATATACATGTAAAATACTTGGAATTTTTTTGAAATTTTATAAATCTTTAGTAGTGGCTAAATATATTTCGAAATATAAATGAGAAACTACAACCTTAGTGAAGTTAGAACATTATAAAAATAATTAGAGTCCAAACACAGTTAGCCTCTATCCAAAGTTTGTGAACTTGGAGTCCAAGGGTTGGGGAACCTGTAAACACTATATATTTTTGAAGAACAAATCATTAGAACACCCAGTGAATCAAATCACCTAAGATAAGCCCACAACTTACCAATAGAATGTTCCTATCACCTACAATGAAATAACGATCAAAATATTTACAAAGCACAATATAGGAAAGCTCGTACCCTACATATACCACAAATCATCAGATCAGAGACACCATGAACTGCACCCCAAAGTCTTTATTATGATTACTCCAATGTTCCCAGCAAGACAATAATTTACATCAACATTTGAGAGTTACATAAGCCACAACTAAATGGCTTGAGACAGAAATGACTCTCAATTTATAGATAAATCCTCCAAGGGGAAAATAACGGTTAGTTGACTTGATCCTCATCAAAATAATCTCAGCGGTCGAAAAATATTTGATCATCTTTTAATCTCTATCGTTGAAAATATTTTTTTTTGAGGAATTTTCGAGTTTCTCATTTAACCATTTTTTATTAGTTCAAAATTAATTATTTTGAGCTAATTTCCTCAAAAAATAACTTTGACTTGACCACCAAGGCCTAAGGGTCCATTTTTTCGTGAAATTTCCAATATTTCCTTGGTGGGGGACCTCCACAAATTAAGTTTTTTGATACCCACAAATTTTTCCACTTGGAAAATTTAATTTCTTTAAAACTATAAATTTGACTCTAATTAATTAATTTTTTGACTTAGGATTAATTTAATTTTTGTCAGAAAAATTAATTAATTGACACTTGAAGGGATTAAATATTTTTTCCACTCTCTAATATTTTAGTCATGGTGTCTAAGTATGAGGGACTATGCACTGCACTAAAATATTTTTATATAAGATGATTACATTTTCAACCCTCATAGGGGGAACATCTGTTTGGTATAGATCCTCAAAATACACACCCAATTTTGCAACACAACATGATCTATTAGACCAAGTGATTTGTAATAAAATAATTTATCCAATCAACTTAAATTATTCTCAAATTCCACCCTAGCTTTGGGGTGAGGTTGGAGGGAAAAACTCTGCCGACCATCCGCGTTTAGAAACACAGATGTATCAGTGAGATGAAAAACCTTCTAGGATGAAATTTTCGCCAAAATAATAAGCCTACCTAAGTTCTTACATACATACATGGTTTTACTAAAATCATTTACATTAGGAATATGCAGAATGGGTTTACAATGACTCAATAAATGGATGTCTTAACAATCTCAATCCTTTGAAAAAATTGGTACATCTGCTTTCTCGGAACTTTGACAAAAATGAGTGCAATAGGTCCACTTGGGGTCTTTGAGGTCCCACAACTTTACAACTCAAATTTCACAAGGATTACATGGAAGTCATTCCTCCACAAGGACTCTTTGGCCTATGAAACTTATTATCAAGAGATATCCTCCAAACTGTTGATTTGTGTAGCTTGGGAGGTATTCCAAGCCCTAGGGTTCAGTGTTTGTAGAGAGAAGCGCCACAAGGGTCACTTGTGGGCTTGGAACCCAAGCATGAGGTTTTGTACCCATCGGGATTTGGGTCAAACCCATGATGAATTTGAGCTAGAGAAAATTTGAGGTGATAGAGCTTGGTGAGCTGATTCCAACGCTCCAAAGATCTTTCAAATCGGAGCTCCAAAAACGAAGTTATGAATTTTTGAAGATGAATTAGGCTTGCCCAGAGAGCAATTTGATGAGCTTGTGTACTTGCAGTAAAAGTGGCATGCAACATTGTTAGGTGGCAACCCTCTTGGAGTCTCAATGTGTAGTGGCCTTAATGGACTAAGGCACTACTAGTGAGCAACACAGAAGCGAAGGACCGACAAGACAAAATACGACATAAAAGCTGCAACAAAGTTTGTCAGTGTATCTTCTATACCATAAACTATTGTATTATTTAGATTTGGTTTAACATAACAAAGATTGGTGATTGTACAATATTGTTAAAAAGTGTGTATATCTGTGGATATGTGATTTACGGCTTTATATTTTTGTTGTGCAAAGTAGTTTATGGTTGAGATTCTTGGTTTGGTAGCGTCAGTGATTTTAAGACTCTAACCTAGACCCAAGATTGTGGAAATTCAACATGGTATCAAAGCGTGTCTGAGCTACTTTGGAAGTAAGTAAATCAGAGTTGTGCGCAAAGAAGTACAATGTGAGAGGGAGTTGGTCACATTGTGAGTGAAGGGCTCACTACAATGTCGAAGTTGCAGGCAGGTCTCCGGTATGAGGATAGGTTGGAAGGGTTGTCCAACTATACTCCTTGGAAGGAAAGGATCAAGTTGGTCTTGCAGGTCAATGGGATATGGGATTTTGTCGAGAAAGAAATCAAGAAGTCAACCAACCCTAAGGAGCTGGAAATATGGGATGATTTGGATGCGAGGACGAGATTGATCATCCTAGATGGTGTGAAGGATGCCCTAATACCTCATTTGTCTCGAAAAATGCACATGAGATGTGGATGGCTCTTCAGAATTTGTTCCAGAATAAGAATGAGAATTGGGTACTGGTATTGGAGGATAAGTTGAAGTCCACCAAGATGTTAAAGGGTGAAAGTGTGACCTCGTATTTGACGAGATTGTCTCAAGTCAAAGATGAGCTTGCTGCCATCGGTGTGACTATCTCAGATGGAGATATGGTAAGGATTGCCTTGAAAGGGTCCACCGAGGAATGGAAACCCTTCATCAAAGGCATCATTGCCAGGGAGAAGCTGCCAGACTAGGAAAGGTTGTGGGATGACTTCATTAAGGAAGAGTTGTGAGACGAGGATCTTCATCCGAAGAAGAGGGCTTCAGATGATGACATGGCACTTGCAACACGAATGAAGAGTAAGCAAAAGAAGGACTTGAGTTAATTGGAGATCTGAGGATCATGTGTTGTGCCATTCAGCATGGAGACAAGACGTGTGATGTGGGTCTAGGATGTAATGTTTGTGCCAAGACTCAGATATAGCATGATTTTCGTCTCGATGATAGAGAGGAAGGGGTTTGAGGTCTTGTTCCAGGATGGGAAGTCAAGACTCAGGCCCAGAGGCTCTAAGTCCAATGGGATTGTACTTGGAGTTAGAGAGCATGGTCTCTACAGGTTGACAGGAAAGCCTGTGGATCATGGGAAGAAGAAGGTCGAGCAGGTGCAGGTTCTAGAGAAGCAGGAGCAGGTGTAGGCTTCAGAGGAGCAGGTATAGGTTTCTGAGAAGAAAGTACACCTTCCCAAGAAGGTCTAGGTTCTAGAGACTCAGAGGGAGTCTATTTCGAGAGGGAGCTTGCAGATTCAAAAGTAGACTCTGCAAACCAAGAAGAGCTCGTGGTCAGTAGGGAGCAAGGGTGCTCCTACAAATGCCAAGAAGGAGTCATGGAGAGAGTGGAAGAGGTTACAGGATAAGAAGAAGAAGTAGGGTACTTCCAGCAGTGATAGCGACACTTCCGAGAAGGGCGTAGTTCACCGTACAGGGATTGTTGCGATTGTGAGCGTCAGGAGTTGGGCAAGTGTTGCGAGCAATTATGATGATGATGAGAGACTTCCTAGTATTGGAAGTACCTCCCTCGCTAAGAGGGAGTGTTGACTTGTGTAGCTTGGGAGGTACTCCAAGCCCTAAGGTTCAGGGTTTGGAGAGAAAAGTGCAACAAGGGTCACTTGTGGGCTTGGAACCGAAGCATGGGTTTTGCACCCATCAGGATTTGGGTCAAAACCATGATGAATTTGAGCTTGGGAAAATTTGAGGTGATAGAGCTTGGAGAACTGATTCCAACGCTCTAAAGATCACTCAAATCGAAGCTCTTGAAACGAAGTTATGAATTTTTGAAGTTGAGAAGTAATTATTGTTTTCAAGTCGTGTAGGCTTGATGTAGATGTGTCTCTTCATCTATTCCCCATTTATTGACTATAAATAAGGGTGATGTGATGTGTTTTAAGGCATCCATTTGTTCAACATATACCTTGGAGAAAGCTCGTTGGAGTGGAGATTATCTCTATGCCCTAGTTACAACAACAGGAGATTCTGTCTTAAGGGTTTATGCAAGTGACCAAGCGCTGGTTGGAGGCCAAGTCTTGCTGAAGGAGGGGACGAGACCTTGTGCTTGAAGGCCACACCAAAGGACTAGACAACGAAGTGATTTTAGGACTGTTTTAGGGCTAGCTTTGGAGGCCGAGATTACAGGAAGGGAGTCAAGGGTAGAGGTAAGGTTTATTTGTTGTTTAAAGGCTGCATTGAGCGTTAGAACCGCTGTCTCAGTAGGTCGTGGGAGAAGCATAGACTTGTGGTAAGGCTGCAAGGCCTTAACAACAGTAAAAGGCTATGTGTAGGGTTGTTGTGGGGTTAATTGAAGCCTTATCTAGTAGCGTGGAGGTAGAGAGACTAACAGGTCTTCATGGAGGCTTTGTATGGGGCTAAAACCATGTTTGGAGGGTGCTTTATGCTGCAACAAAACTAAGTGCTAGGCCGCAAGCCATAGCATCTCAGTGAGGGCAAGCGTGGAGCCAGTTGAGGGTTGTTTTGTGCCCTATCTCTTCAACATAAAGGAGACCTATACTAAGAGAAGTTGCAGCCATTTAAGGGTTGTTTGGTGACTATTTTAAGGGTTGTTGCAGTGTGTGGGTGCCCTAACCAGTCACTAACAGAGCAAACTTGTTGCAGTAGTGCAAACAGACTTGGAGAGTAAGGTGTATTGGGTCAAAAGAGTTGACCAGTTTGGATCGTGAACATTGCAGCTTGTTGGTGCCATGTGGATGATCTTCTAAGGAGGTGAAGAGTCTTCCTAGGAGCATAATCGATAGTGATTGGATTGGGTGCCATTGATCTGAATGGAGAGCAGTGTGTTGGCTACCCAAAGTAGCCCTAGAGCAGCATACAAGAAGGACGTTGTTTGGCGTGTGATTGGGTGAAGTTTTCAACCTAATGCGTAGCTCTTTGATGGATGAAAGAAGCTACTAGAAGGCAGATTGGAGCTCGGGAATTAGGCCTACCCAGAGAGTAGTTTGATGAGCTCGTGTACTTGGAGCATAAATGACATGTAGCATTGTTAGGGGGCAGCCCTCCTGGAGTCTCGATGTGTAGTGGCCTTGATGGACTAAGGCACTACTATTGAGCAGTACAAAAGCGAAGGACCGGTAGGACAAGATATGACATAGAAGTTGCAACAAATTTTGTCATTGTATCTTGTATACCATAGAATGTTGTGTTATTCAGATTTGGTTTAATATAACGAAGATTGGTGATTGTACATTATTGTACAATTTTGTTAAAAAGTGTGTATTTGTGCATATGTGAGTTATTTCTTTATATTTCCGCTGTGCAAAGTAGTTTATAGTTGAGATTCTTGGTTTGGTAGCGTCAGTGATTTTAAGACTCTAACCTAGACCTAAGGTTGTGGAAATTCAACACAAACCTAGGCCCAAGTGTCCTTTTAGCCCTTCCTTGAGAGTCCATCACCTCGCTTCTCAATCAAGCCATTTATTTAAGCATCTCTTGTGAATAGGCTTTAGGAATCACTCCTTATCCAATCATTGATCTATTGATCATTGTGATTCCCCTTATACTAGGTCTCCTCCCATCGGTGAAAGTTCGTAAAGAGCAGGGATCTTTAGCTGAAGTGAGTGTGGGCTATTGCTCCATTGTTGCGCTTTGACCTATTAGTTTCTCCATTGGATCCTCTCCTAGGACCCCTACTAGTTTTAGCGGTAACATGATGCAAAATTTAATCTGTGTCCAAGGAGTACCCATGGTGGATACTTTCGATGGACCTTGCTACACAAAAAATGAGAAATACATGAGAAAACGTGATTGCAATCACGTTTTTCATGTATTTCTCATTTTTTCATTTAGCAAGGTCTATCGAAAGTACATGGGTACTCCTTGGATGAGGAATTAAATTATGCATCCAATGAGTGCTCATGCTCGAAATTTGAGTAAAACTATAGGGAGATAAGTTGAAAATACGAGTTGAAAAATAGTTATTTTATTTTTTAATTTTTAATTTTTTTTACTTTTTTACTCCAAAAATGTTGAATCATCCTCCATCGTTGAAATCATCATCTTGAATTCTATTGGTTCTTATAAATTTGATCTATTGATCATTGTGTTTCCCCTTATACTGGGTCTCCTCCCATCGGTGAAAGTTCGTAAAGAGCAAGGATTTTTAGTTGAGGTGAGTGTGGGCTATTTCCCCATTGTTGCCCTTTGACCTATTAGTTTCTCCATTGGTTCCCCTCCTAGGACCCCTTCTAGTTTTAGCAGTAACATGATGCAAGATTTAATCTGTGTCAAACGAGTACCCATGTTGCATACTTTCGATGGACCTTGCTACATGAAAAATGAGAAATACATGAGAAAACATGATTGCAAGGTCCATCGAAAGTATGCAACATGGGTACTCCTTGGATGAGAAATTAAATTATGCATCCAACGAGTGCTCATGCTCGAAATTTGAGTAAAACTATAAGGAGATAAGTTGAAAATACGAGTTGAAAAATAGTTATTTTATTTTTTATTTTTTAATCTTTTTACTTTTTTACTCCAAAAATATTGAATCATCCGCCATCGTTGAAATCATCATCTTGAATTCCATTGGTTCTTATAAATTTGATTTTGTTTGTACATTTTTGTTTTGAGGCCCAGTTTAGACCTCAAAATTTCTCTAATGCTTTAATTACATATATTTGACTTAAATAAATTAAGGGAACCCACTCCCTTTAGTAAATGTGGCAAGGCCTCTTAGGTCTTGTTAACTTGAGAGATACCTCTGCATCAGACTCCAAGGTAAAAATAAATCCATGGCCTCCTGGTCATTGGTCTTCTGACTACTTTTGCTCGTTGTACCTTCCATCTTGTTGTTTGACATTTTTCAATTGTAGGCGCATCTACTGCAATTTCTTCTCCTCGTGGATCCCAAACTTTGTTTTGTTATTGTCCACTTGCCTCTTGTAGCAATTGATTTGTTATTTGTGTCCTCAATCTTCTAGGTTTCCATACTTTATTTTGCAATGCTCCACTTGTTGTGCTGATGTCTTCTATTGCAGTCAACTGATTTTTGTTGTTGTTTGTTCTCATCACTTCAATATACCTCTTCTTAGGAAATTTCTTCATCATCATACATAACTCATCAATTTCATTGTCCAAATTATCTCTTTGATGATAAATGCTATTAGCATTATTCCATTGTAGGCTGGCTTCAAAATTTAGAAATTTTGTGGCCTTGCCATTTCATTGTTCTCGTAAGCTCTTAGTAAATTTCTTCATCATCATACATAACTCATCAATTTCATTGTCCAAATTATCTCTTTGATGATAAATGCTATTAGCATTATTCCATTGCAGGCTGGCTTCAAAATTTAGAAATTTTGTGGCCTTGCCATTTCATTGTTCTCGTAAGCTCTTAGTGTCTATTCTTCATCACCAAACATCTCTCCAAAGATGTTTAAGGAACTTTGTTGCCTCCTCCATGGTTGCTTTTTAGAAATTTTGTGGCCTTGCCATTTCGTTGTTCTTGTGAGCTCTCGGTGTCTATTCTTCATCACCAGACATCTCCTCCTCCATGGTTGCTTTATGAAAGATTGACTTTCATCTCCCAAAATCTTTCTTTTACTTGCATCCATACATGAAATAAATTTATCACAACAAATATTAAATCTCCAAAAATCACCATGAGTCATAAAAAGAACCGATTCCTTTTATTCACTATTTTGATTGGTACAAATCAGATTCTAGACTAATGAATGATGAATTTAAATCAATGTATACAATATGTTACTATTTCTATTTCATTGAATCATTTATGATGTATGAATCAATTTCATTATTGAATTTGAATCATGTTTGTTTAAACATTATATATAAACATGATTCAAATATATAGATTGCCCCAATGTCTCCCCCATGACCTGAATTTCCCTAAAATTCGGGGGTGCTTGCACATGTCCCCCTACGTATCTCCATGTTCCTGTGTTTCCCCTGTATCAGAAGCTTGGTGGAACATTGAAGTTAATAGAGTCCCTGCTGCATTGAATGTCCAACGTCACCGGTTTATGCCAGGTGGAGGGCACCATCCCTTTCCACCTTCCCAATTGCCAAGGACTTCCCATCATCATGCCAGCTATGAGACACCTGCTGTGGGGGTTATATGTAAGGCTTATACTGTTTGAAGTTGGAAGATGTATTAAATATTTGTATATTCAGTTGCATAGATGAATTCACCACAGTTTTGTCCTCTCTATCTATCTCTCAACCTCTCAAAGTTTCAACTTGATTGTGTTTGATTACCAGCATCATGCTTTATACGTGTCCATTCTCACGTGGGCCTCTTCTATATTAAAATTCTAATAAAAATTGTGCAATTACCAAATCAATGTCCTTAGCTTCAATCACAACCATTTGCTGAATATAGGTTGTGATTAGCTTGTTAATGTTCTTTTATAAGACCTTGAATGAGAAGGATGAAGATTTGAACTATACGGAGATGTAGGAATGCTGATAACTGGGGCAAAAAATTTCAACTGTAGGAATGATTTCTTTTAGGTTGCCAAGTAATTTGGAGCATTTATATTTATACAAATTGACTCTATCCATACTGACACCAACTTATTGGGCTTGCTTGGATTTAGCAATTAAAATAGAAACAACTTGTTGGCATTTCTCATTTGGGCAGCTCAATCTAAGGCCTTGAGACTCTTACTCTATCTCTTCAAAGTTTTCGTGCTTGGCTTTATTGATAAAAGAGGGAGAGTATTTAACATGTAGCTGAAATTGCAATGTTATCTAGAAAGGTACATTCTAATAACAATAATAGTAAACATCATTGATTTGGGAGCCATGTCATATTTCCTTAAAGATGCACGCAGTGAATAACCATTATTTTCAACATCTTCAATAGCCTTAATCATATCATTCTTGGTCCAGTCCTTACCTTCTGGACTTTCTTGCCTACTGTGCCATCCCAAACTCCCCTCTTCAGGGTGGTAAATTAATCTATTAGAAAATCCACATTCTTCTTCAACATCCAAGACAGAGGTCTCACTCTTTGTTCCTCTCCTTTTATTGCTAAATTTGGTTCTAATTACTTGAGATGCCAGTGATGTTTATTTTAAGAAGGTAGATAAATAATAAGTAAGATATTGAGTGCTTAAAACCATTTTGTCTATTGACGCTTATTAGAATGTAGGGAGGATTATTGTTGCATTTTCTGGTCACAAAGTGAATGTTGGTCTAATTGCAAATATTGCGGTCTGCTAAAAGGTTATGCCAAAAGATAGCCTTTTGTCATGGAGGATTTCTTATATAGGTCTTTTTTATGCCGAGTTGTAACAAATTGAAATGTTCAGGCAGAAGTCTAATTTTCTTATATAGGTCTTTTTTTGCCAAGTTGTAACAAATTGAAATGTTCAGGCAGAAGTCTAATTTCTAATTGAGATGAGGGAAATGCCACATGCATTGCCTTTTGACAATTTGCTAGTTCACTCCGATTTAATTGTTGTTATTTATGAGTCAAACCAACCCCTTTATTAAGTTGACACAGATATAATTGTCCCTGTGAATTTGAATGGTTTGTACTGCACACTTGCTGAACCATGCCAAAAATGAAACATGAACATTGAATGCGTAATAAATGACAATCTAGTGGTAAGATTTTTTGACTGTTTGCCAAACTAATTGTATCATGGTGTGTTATTTTCCTTTATCTTTGGTGAATTGCGTTTTGTTTTTGTATTTTTCTTGTAATTATGGTTCTAGGTAAGGTGAACCCAAACCTTTAGTCTTGAGTATTTTATAGGCGTTGCATTAGTTGATGTGCATGGAAGTTGCCATGATGGACTTTTGATTAAGATGTTATGGGTGGAAAATCATTATTTATCGTTGCTACTCTCCTAGGTAATTTGTATCACTGGTTTAAATAGAATTGTGGTTAGCAAATTGTATGCTGGAAAATTCTTTGTGAATGCAGACTTTGTTTTAGGTAGTTGTGCATCGTAACAGGGTTTAGATTAGGCATGATTATTATGAAAATTGAAATGGTTACCTGAACCTTTTATGTCGATAACCCTTCCCTTCAACTCTGACATTTTGAGGAGAGTAACTTATAAAACAAGTTAATACTTTCAAGAAAATAAATAGTGAAAAGCATCGATAATAACTGGCCTAGGCATTGTGCACCTTCAACCTTGACATATTCGATGAGACTTAACTTTTTACTTCGCAATTATAAAACAAATTAATACTTGCGAGAAAATAAATAGTGAAAAACATCAAGAATAACTAGCCGAGGCATTGTGCAAGTAGGCAGGTTTGGAAACGATGGGAGAGGTCTCACAATGGGACATTTGGTCCCCCATGGATGAACAATCATCTCACATTGGCACCAGTGATGTTAGAGGGGCCCAAGCCCTTGGATCCCCCAACTAATGGGTGAGACTATTTTAACCTACTAATGACCATGACCAACCTCTTCTAGTGGCTGACATGGTTGTTGACTCGTTATTGCTTCTTAGGGCGTAGGTCCATGTTTATGTTTATGAATTTGATGGAGTGTTTTGGCATAAGTCAACCCTCATCTACTGTGGACTTGCTCGTGGCATTGATTTCAAGCTACGGTGTTTTGTTTATGTTTATGAATTTGATGGTTTGATAGGGTGTTTTGGCATAAGCCAACCCCATCTAGTCCGCACTTGCTCGTGGCATTGACTTTAAGCGAGGGTGTTTTGGCTTCTATCAATATGGGGTTCGATTTATATCTTTACTTGTGGATGCTGCGTTGACATCCTGCCCCCTTTTTCATTTAAAACTTGTAAATATGACTTATTAATAAAGTTAAAAAGAAACTTTACAATAAAACATTTATAATAATCCAATCTAAGAATGACAATTAACATTTGTTATATAACACATCAACCACAATTTATAATTGGATATATAAATACCCCTAAAATTAAATAAGTATGTTTAGAATAGCATCCAAATTACATTGATGTTGAAACCCAGGAAAAAGAAAAAGAAAGAAAAAAAAAAGATATTCAATTATTCTTCCATCTATATTTTTGTCTTGCACTAGGTATACAAACCTTGAAAATAGCAATTAGTATTTCACTCAATGTACATACCTTGCAGATATGTATGCAACCAAATTAAAAGCAACTTCAACGTTTGCATTGAAACCTTATATGAAATGATAAAAACTTTGATATTAGAGTAGTTTAGTTTTTTTAAAAGTCGAGTTAGTTTTTAATTGTCCTCATAAACGTGTTTATTTCAGAATAGGACTTCAAATTTATTGAAACCTTATATGAAATGATAAAAACTTCGATATTAAGCTAGTTTAGTTTTTTGTTAAAGTTGAGTTAGTCTTTAATTGTGCTGATAGACGTGTCTATTTCAGAATAGGCCTTCAAAAATTTAATTTAATTATCAATAATTATTAGATGGATGGTAAGGATTTAACATCAATGAAATATGCCAGAATATTCATAGCAATATTTATAGATCAAGGATTAAGTTGATCTCCAATTTATGCTTTTAAAATTAATTTATTTTCAAATAATTAGTTAAAGAAAATGTCATTTTGGGCATGTTGTATTGATAAGTCGTGGTATTGGCTCATGATATTGTAACAAAAGTTATTTACAAGTTAAGAATTTCTATGGTAAAGTGAGACTGAATCTACATGATTGAGAATATTGTTACATGTTTTTTAAAATGTATATATGATTAACCATATATTAATTTTTTTTTTTTTTTTTTTTTTAATAATAAAAATAATAAAGTTTTTATTAGTTAATTTTAATGATTTTTTTAAACTGATCAATGTAAGATGTATCTATCAAGTAAGCGTTTTGATGTTTATAATGTAAGATATATCATAAAGTGAGTGTTTTGATATTTATTGATATTTATCATGGACTGATGCCTATTGGCTTTTACAAGCCATTTAATTTGTATGGTTGTGCTAGCTATAAAAGTTGTAAAATTGCACCAACGTTAAAGAAACTTGTGCATTCTAATTATAAGTAATGTTTTATTGTTCAAATTAAGACATAAAAGTTCATTTCCCACCTACGTATAAATTTGTAACTTAAAATCCTAGTTTGTATATATTACATAATTTCTATAAACTAGAAGTATATATTGAATTGATATTAATAATAGCAAGTTGTGTTTGGATAATGATTTTTAACCACTTCTTTGTAAAGCATCCATGTGTCTATTCTCAATCACATGTAAGACTATATATATATATATATATATAAAAGCACCTTGACTTTGTAAAAATACACATTGATAAAAGGAAAGTGAAAGTGTAATATGTCTTAGAGGAGGATTTTAGATCTCATAAATATTATAGTTTTTTTTTTTTCAAATCAAGAAAAAGTTTACAATACTACTAGTCTAGTCTATCTTGATATCGTAAAACCTTGACATGCAATGAAATCATTGTTTATTGATAAAATCATAACTTGTTGCATCTTGTTAGATGCTAAGGAATCTTGGACCATTATCATGTTTCTCACATTTGAATAAAATGAGTACTTAACCAACTACAAGTAATTCCAGGTCATTCACTACCAAGGTTTCAATAAAATGAATGCTTTACCAACTACAAGCACTTCTAGGTCATACATTACCAAAAAAGTGGTTTCAATGTGTCACTAGTATCCATTAATAAATAGTTTCCATTTAATATCATTAAGGCTACTAAAAAGAAGGGTACTGTAGTATCATAGAAACTTAGCCTTATATCCCCATACATGAAGCTTGAATATTAGAAATTCATTGTAATTTAACCAGGAATCTAAATGTTATGGTTATGTGCAAGGTTTCGTTGTAGTTGCAGTGAATAATATAATTAAAAATATTGAATGAAATCATGTTTTCTCTCATATCAATTTATATGAGTATTTTAACTATTTATAAATTATATATAATATATATTATATAATATATATATATATCTGTTTTATTGATTTCAATGAAGGGTAAATGGTAAAGTTTATATTTTATGTTTCAAGATAAAGGGTAAATGGTAGAGTTTATATTTTATGTTTCAAGATAAAGGGTAAATGGTAGAATTTATATTTTATGTTTCAAGATGAAGAAATGAAAAATAATTTAGTTGTTCAAATTGATGTATAGGACATCAAATTGAGCATATTTGATTGAGGATAAACTATTTCACAAGTTGTATCTTGCAAATTAAAATGCATTAATAAAAATATATATTATTGAAAATATAATGTATAAAGTGAAAAAATAATATAAATCAAAATAGATTATCTATAACTTTAGAAATATCAATATTATTTATTTATTATTATGTTGTAATATAATCAGAATCTAAGTTATATCATTGTTATTTACACGTACATATATTTGTTGTTATTACATGTACATTAATTTATAGAAATGTAAAAAAAGTAAAAATATTATGTAAATGAAATTAATATTATAAAATAAATTAAAACAAATTATAATAAGAAGAGAATTAAAATAAGTTCATGAACTTAAATAAATCAAGTTATAATTGAACTACTCATAGTAAATTATATTATAAAAATTAAATAAATTTAATAAAGAGAAGTTTATAAAATAAATTAAAATAAAGTTAATAAAAGAAAGTTAAAATAAGTTCATGAACTTAAATAAATCAAGTTATTAATTGAACCATGACTAAATATAAAAAAGTGTGGTTTGCTAAAAAGTTATGCCAAAAGATAGCCGTTTGTCAGGGAGGATTTATTATATGGTTCTTTTCTTTGCCAAGTTGTAACAAACTGAAATGTTCGAGTAGAAGTCTAATTTCTAATTGAGATGAGGGAAATGACACATGCATGGGCTTTTGACAATTAAACTTAGTAATATATAATCTGGATTTTTGGACGAGTGGTGGCAATGTTAGTTATGAAGTGGAGGACTTCAATAATATAATTATTTGTTTTTATGCCTCATGACAAATTCCAACTTTGATTATAGGATTCCAACTTTGATTATAGGAGTAACTTTCATTTTTAATGATTAATTTTTTATGTTCTTAAAATTTAGTAAACTGAAAAAGTCATTCCATTTTTTTTTTAAATGGTAATACTTAGTAGCTTATAAAATAATGGATATTAAGCAATAACTAATTGAAATTGATTGAATTGTGGTTTAAAAATAAAATATAATTAGGTCTTTAAATTCAATTAATAATATATAAAATAGGTTTTTAAAATAGTTTACATTGTTTTTGTTGAGTCTTGCTTTTAAAGAGAATTAGACTATAAAGTGTCAACAAAATATATATTGTGGTTTATGTAATATCGTTTATGTGAAATTTCTTTAATTTCAGTAATTGGAATTTAATTTTTTATCTATTGGAGATTATTTGTCTTTCAAAAATAATTATGGCAAATAATTATTAAATCACTAATGCAATCGTCACAAATAATTACAGGAATTGAGAAATAATGCACACACACAAAATAGACGGCACCAATACTTTTGGATAAATGCTCTAGAAAAATCCAGTACGAGAAAACCAGTTCTACAGGTGAGTGTTTTATTATTATTAATAATCTTCAACAATTTGAGAATTACAATTTGCTTGCCTCTTATTGGCAAAGCTTCATTAGTTATTTTTATCCACACTTACTGGCAAAATTGAACTAGAAATAAATGTTTACCTTCTGCAAGACCAAATGACCTATTGCATGCAACTCTGACCTCTTGCATGCAACTCACACCTCCTGCCTACAATTCACACTGGCTAATATGGAAATATGTGTACGACCCACTTTGGAACTTGCACTGCCTTTGGAAATTAGTTCCAGCAATGTATTCTGCCTCTTGCAATTTTCTTGAGCAACTCACACCTCTGACACTTGTCTTTGGCAACTGAAATCAAACTATTTCCCTTCTATGTGCACTGTATAATAATTCAACCTCCGTTTCCTTCTCAGAATGTTGGAATATCTGTGGAGAATTTCTCTGGAAATTCTCTTCCCAATCTCTCTATTAAAACTCCATTGCTAGTGTCTCCCTCTACGACCTTGCTATCATTGCAATTCGCTATCTTTGAGTGATCTCCAAAGCCCCATCGACTTGCTCATATAATTTCTCATTGAATGACCAACGACCATGATCTAATCTCAATCGATGGCTAATATCACCCTAATTGCATTAAGTGATTTTTCCAGAAGTCTCTAGAGAAAAATTGATTTACCTCAATTAATCTAATTTAATTTACCTATTTTTATAAGTTGAAATTAGGAAGATAATTAGTAATTGGCTAATTAATCTAATATAGGCATTGTCCTTGGAAACTCTTTCTAGGTCTTGGAGATAATTATCTTCATGTATTCCTTAGCCTCATAGACACCATAGAGACTAGAACACTTGTCTGTTGCTACCAAAAACTAATAGTCTACCCCCAAATGATTTTTCAAAAATACCAATTTCCTCTTAAAAAAACAAATATGTCTACCTACGACCATTAGTGGAATTTTGAAGTCTAAAATGTGTCTCCTAAAAAATGTACAACCAAAATAAATTTCATAACAACCAAAAGGATTCAAGATGATAATGTCAACCATGGGGGATGATTCACCATTTTTTGAGTTAAAAAGTAAAAAGATTAAAAATTAATAAAATTGTGTTTTTTCTTATCTCTTTAAGGTTTTACTCAAATTTTGATCGGGAGAAATGGTTGGATGCAAAATTAAATTCCTCATCCAAAAAGACCCATTTCGTATACTTTTGATGGACCCTGTTACACGAAAAATGAGAAATACATGAAAAAACGTGATTGTTTCATGTATTTCTTATTTTTCGTGTAACAGGGTCCATCGAAAGATGCAACATGGGTACTCCTTGGATGAAGAATCAAATTCTGCATTCAGCGAGTGTTTCTGCTCGAAATTTGAGTAAACCCACAAGGAGATAAGTTGAAAAAGTGTTTTTTTCCCCCTCTAAAATTTGATGATGTAATCTAATCTTATTTTATTATTTGCACTATTATTTTGTAATTTCCTTAGGAGACCCATTTTAGATTTCAAAAGTTCCCCTAATGCTTGATTATAACAACTTACATTAGTTAACATGATATCTATTTAAAGTTGGTTTGTATCAAGAGGAAACCTTGGAAGGAATATGTTATTCCTCAGAAGCTAAGCTAGCGTTGACATTAATGAGAACATGGTGGTCCTTGGGTGCTTCCTTTGGTTGCAGTGGATATGTCGTTGCTTCTTCTTATACCTATTTCTTTTCCATGGTTGTCTTGGCCTCTCCATCTGTGCCCTCACTATTGATTTGCAGCCCCCTGTGTAGGGCTCGAGACTTGGTGGGGGCATGGGTGAAAATACATTTGAATCCTCATTAGTGTGGCAAATTGCATTGATCAAACTCTTATATCACATATATGTTTGGTAAATTTGGAAAGAATTTCATTCTTATTGGTTTTCTTAATCTTGACTATCATGGAAAAAATATCTTCATATATTAGTATAGTTCGATTAACTCTAGAAACTTTGTATTTTTGCTTCTAGAGAAGGTTGGGTCTAGAAGCCAAAGAAAGATTTGCTCTTCCACTTGTTCATTGGGTGTCCTGCTAATCTTTTCTTTCATTTTATACTATCAAAGGAAAACTCATCATATCTCTTTAGTGCTTCCATTATAGAGGCTTTTACCTTGATAATTGATGGACTTTAGGCTTTATGTGAATTCCCCTTGCATTTTTGTAGGCACCCTATGTGTGTGCCACGGATAAGAGCCCCCTTCTTTGTTATTCTATGACTAGCCACATGTCGTTGCTTCCTTGCATTATAGATGAGCCATTGATTTGTAGGAAAGTGTATTAGATAACCATTTTGTGCAAGCCAAAGAAACAACTCTTCCAACAAACTATGGCTTGAACCATTGTGATATCTTCTTCTAAGAATACAATAAAGCCTTCTTAATTCCTAACACCAACTACTTTTATAAGCTTTCAATATCACAACGCTACACTTTATAATGACCTCCACATCTCTTTCTCACATTGCATTACTTGTTGAGGTAGAGCTTTGTCCTAGTATTAGATGGTAAGTCTTATGGTGAGTGATGGAAACTTGAGGCTTGATGGATACTTGAGGTTCCTCCAAGCCCTTATTCTGGACTCTGTGACATACCCCATATATATATATATATATATATATATATATATATATATATATATCTGTGGAATAATAAAATAGGTTCAAGTCTTGAAAAACTATTGCATGCATGATTTCCTTTTAAAAAACAAGAAGATATACTACTCTTCATTTCAAGTTGATCGGTAGATTGACATTTGTGAATTGTTATTAATAAATAGTGAGAAGGTAGGATATATATTTATCTTTTGATGAACAATTTTGACTATGTAGCACCAAATGGTATTTTTGTGTTTGCTAATTAAAATGACAAGTGGTACAAAACTTTCTAAATGATTCTTATTCTCTTGGGGCTTGCTAACTTTTAAGAATGGTCAAAGTTAGAAAGAATGAGAGATGCTTACCATTTATTTATTGGGTCATTTTAGTTTGGTGGACACAATCCCTCAAATTTTGTTCCTTAGAGAGGAAATGCTCCTAGAAGGTAATTGAAAATTTGATGGGTTGGTATCTAGTAGAATCACTAAAAGATGATTGAAGGAATTGAAGGCCTTATGTATCATTGCATAAAGCAAGTTGAATGACATTGTGTGCATGCAACAAGGATGAGAATGGAGAGAATGGAAATAAAGAATTATGTCCATAAGAAAGTTGAGTGATGCCTATATTAAAAAGACTCCATAAATCATCTTAGTTTAGATGAAACGATGTGCATATATAAAACATTCCATTTAGTAGCCTTACAGTAAATATTTCAAAAGCTAGCATAGGAAAGCTAAAGTACAAGTTAAATTCTTTATTCAATTTCTTTTTTTTGTAAGCTGGGGTGGGACTCTCCGATTTACATGTCCATTATGTACCCCTCTACAGGGGAAGGGTAGCCCAAGATTTGAACCCAAGACTTCCGGTTCGGTGAGACATCATTTCCACGGCCCTTGCCGCTTGAGCTACCCCATGTGGACTCTTTATTCAATTTCTTGTTTTAATAGTATTTAGTGAATTTTTATTGGTTGAAAGGATTATTTTAGTCATTGATATAGCCCCAAAAATTAGAAATAAAAGCTCTTCATTTGAGTTCAAATAGTTCTAAAATATTTCAAAACGTCAATGGGATTGCTAATGTTTAAATTAAAGGTGTTTTCTTTGATAAATTAGTTATCTGTACAAAAGATGATAAAACATTGTTTTTCCTAAAGTAACTAGTGAACACCATTGGATCCAAAGTAACACTTTAGATCGATCTCATACACTTATAAAATTTGCATGTTTCATAGTGATAAATAGGATTTAAATCTCAAGGCTCAAAACTCATCTTATATTATCAACAGAGAGAATATACATCCTAAATAAGCACACTAAAGGAATTGGAGCATGAACAGGAGGGTGCTCAAAAGAACTTGGATTTTATCTTATACCATGTTTAATGACACAAGCATAAGTTGAAGGAAACTACATTGCATATTGGAAATAAAAAAAATCCACTCTAGACTCTAGACTCGCTCAAACTCTATCGCCTAATTGACAAAGCAAATGTGAGTAGTTGTGTTTATAATTTTTTTTGGAATGGTTGCCATGGTTGGAAAGTGGAGTAAAAAGAATGTCATTTTTGTTGGTGCATTGTGTGAGTTGGGGAATATAAGACTCACTGTATTGTCCCATAAATTCCTTTCAACATGAGGAGACATCAATTAGTGCTAACAGATTCAACCAAGGCTAAGAAAATGGCCAACAAAATACAAAGTGGAGTTACTAAGGCAACCCATGATGCTCTACCTAATATTCTTATTACATGGTGGAGCATTATGTGGCCACAATGCTTCCAACATATACATTAGATGTTTACAAAATGACTTGAGCTACTTAATCAATGTTTATTGCATCTAATGGGTAATTGTCATGTGTGTTGAAGTACCAACTTAGATTTGGGTTGGGAGGATTTCGTAGATACTTTACAAGAACAACATTTAGATACTTTACAAGAACAACATTGATTGCCATTGGTGACATGGTGATGAAACATATAATGAGCGGAGAATCAATTGTGATAGTGACAATTCATAATCAAATGGCCTTGGAAGCTTGATTGATATCACAATATTTCTCCTCATATGTTGATCTACTCTAGTGAACTAGAATATATCCATCAAACTGGACACCAAATTTGAACCATAAATTAGAATATTGGCCTATCAAAATCTCCAGTTATAGATCAACAATGAAATGGTATCTAGTGGCTGCAAATAAGCTCTCTTAGACATAGCTTTTCTATGAACAAATGCTAGGGCACAAAGAACAATTGTATGTGACTATTACATAACATTCCATTGTCATCCATACAAATTTTCTATATTTGACCAATTGTAGAACTTGAACTTAATCTTCCAAATTCCAGATAGTACAAAAATAACAAAGATAAGATTAACAATAATCACAAATTTACAAAAGCATTATCACTCAAAGTACAAATAGCTATTCACATAGTTAAACTTCTTCAACATTATTTCAAAATTAAATGAACCTTACCAAAAAAAATGGAACCTTGAAATTTAATAGTAAATGTAGTTGATTGCAACTTTTCTAACAGCAAACTAAATTTATAAATTACATTATAATTTAGTAATTAGTTAATGATGAAGAGATATATTGTTAATTTTTTATAACATTTTAGTAAAAACTTGATAAAAAATTCTAATAAAATTTATTATAATTTAAAATGATACATTTTAATAAATTAAATATATAAAATCTCTCATATATATTATATATATGAAATTTTGGTGTTGAAGTGTGTCATAAAATTGCTTTAATTTGGCTGAGACTTCATCTTCCAATAAACAAGTTAACAGCCCAAACCCAGAAACATCTAAATGTGATATAGTTTTCTTTGAATAAAAATGATTAGTCAACCTACTTTTATACATAATAACCAATAATAGTCATCCCAATACTAGTTTTTCCTTTTTATTTTTTAATCTTAAAAAGACCAACAATATTTTGACTCTATGTAAATATTCTTAAGTAACATTTAAGAAATATGGTTTTAAACGGAGTCCGTTTATCCAGCTCAGGAAATGGAGAAATGGCATTCCGATTTTAAAAATACAAAATATTTATCTATATCATGCAGAATTTCGTTTAAAAATGGATACTTTACACCAAATTATTATATTTTGACTTTAAGATGGCTCTGAATCTGTAAAACTGGATTGCACAGTTGGAAGAGGAAATATATTTTCTTATTCATACTCAGCCTATAAGTCAGTGTAAACTGGAACTAGGAAACTATTTTATCTCGATGAATACACACCACACAGTGAGTCAACTCATCTTCCTACTTTCAAAAGGTTGGAGCTGTCATCACCCCAGTCCATTATGGGGCCGACCTGCAAATATTTACTTTCAATACCAATGTACCCTGAACTTGAAATAGAAGCGTTGTCCTAGTGCAGTTTGATAGCCTGATTGAGCTCCGCCACCACCTCAGTCACGCCGGGCCTAGAAGATGGTTCAGCATGAACACATCTAATCACCACTTTTGCAGCGCGAGGGATGGATTCCTTCCAACTTTTTGTCTATGATTTCTGCACCCCAAAATACAAAATACTGTAATGTCAGTTCTGCTGTTGCATTCTCGTGTCTATCGTAGATTCAGGGAATATCTCTTACTCTGACCGGTCAGGAGCTAGGGAATATTTTGAAACCTGCAATCCACATAAATTCAGTTTGTTACATATTTAGAATTTTGGATCAGAGTGATTACCCAGCGAATTCTATGGGTTTTCGCCCACATTATTTCTAATAAAACCACACCAAAACTATACACGTCCCTTTTCTCCGTCAACATTTGTGTGTTGAAATAGCTGTGAAAGCATAACAAAACAAGCTAGGAAAACCAAAATGAAATTGCTATGAGGTAATTAATTGCATTCCAATATTGAAAAGAAAGTGCATATACTCTGGATCCAGGTATCCTGCCGTTCCCTTCACAGTAGTTGTAATATGAGAATCCTCCCCATCTATTGTCATTCTTGACGGACCAAAATCAGCCAATTTTCCATTCATATTGCTGTCTAAAAGGATGTGGACGGTCTTGACATCCCTGTGAATTATCCTTGGTCCGCAACCCTGATGCAGGTATTCCAGTCCTTGAAAACTCTGGAGCTCATTGCTTGGAGAACGGTGAAAGCACTTTAACTGCTATATCCTTTCCTTCAGATAATTTACCAAAGAATACTGATCCAAACCCCCCTCCTCCAATCTTCTCAGTAAAGTCTTCTGTGGCTACCTTCAGCTCATCTAGAGTGAACGCAGGAGACTTTGATACTTTTAGCAGCATTGTTATCAATTAGTCTGCAACCCAACCCATTCATTGTAATAAACACATAGTCTGAAGAAGATAAAATTTATAAATGATAAGAACATCATTCACAGGATAGGCATTATATAACAGACAGTCCTTATCCATTCTCTAAATCAATGGATGAGAATCCTTGATAATTAACAATGAATGAGAATCCTTGGTAATTAAGGATGGATGAAAGTCCTGGGTAATTAATAAAAAATATGTAGTAGTTTGTGTACAGAGTATCTCTATAATACCTGTATCTCCAATGTTCCTCACATTTTCTGTCAATTATGTCAATACTGTTGGAGATAATTATTCCCGGTTACACCTAGTCAGTATTGAGTTTTACGAAGTTTATATACAATTTAAATTTAAGATGGGTTGGTTATGCTAAAGTTCTAACTCTAGCAAATGTCAATTATTTATGGTAAGATTAATATATATCGATTTCTTAGTGGTTTTGAGTCTATTTAATTAGATAACTTCAATAGCTTCAAATAATTAAGTGAATGCAATTTGTTAAGCAGTATCATATCAAATGATTTCATTCTCTATCCATCTATCAAATATATTTCAAAAATTCATTGTATTTAGTGAGCTTCGCCCGCTAGATGTTTTGGTTTGTTTTCGTACCACTGCTTCTTGCGGCCACACCCACTTTCCTTCTGAATTTCTTGCGATAGACGACAATTCCCACAGCCCATGCTACATCAATGATTAGAATTCCACCCAATGTTACTCTAAGGACAACACTCATTTTGTTTTTATTTGAATTTGGCAGGATGCATTCCCCCTTGTGCATACATAGGTAGGGATTCCCATAGCAGCTGCAACACGCCAAAGAAAGAGCCCTTCCATGATGATTACTACTAGGCATCATATTATTGTATATGGAAATAATGCCCATTATAAATGATACATTGAATTTCAAAATCTTAAAATAAGCAGAAGTAATATGAAATAGGATGTTATTACATGAGTTTCAATGAACGATTGAGAAGTTGCCCAGGGATTACACCACTGAAATTATTGTTCCTGTAAGATAATCCAAAAAAGAGAAACATCGATCTATGATTGAGTATAAATTGATTCCTTTTAATTTTGAACAATAACGAGAATAAAGAAAAAGGAGAAGAGAGGGAAATGTACAACTCTTTGAGGGTTTTCACTTCAGATAACCAGTCTGGAACACTGCCACATAGGCTGTTGTTCTGCAGATGTCTGCACAAAAAAGCAAAGTAAATGGCTGAAATTTTTTCTACAAAGTGACGATGCATCACGAATCAGCTCGATATTGGAAAAGAGATAAATTTTTATGTTTGAGGAAAAACTTAGTCTCCAACATGGTTAAACTGGAGAAATTTGGCAAAGGTCCCATCAGATGATTATTCTCAAGAAACCTGCCAATTTTAACAGAAATTGGTTAATACCACTACCAGTGTAATTTTATAAAACAAATGATCCTTTTATAAAACACACCATCAAATTCTATAACAAAATTAGAATGGTGCCTGGAGACTTATGTTCCTCAACATTTTGAACCATCTTCCATATCAAACAAAACAAAACTAAAGTGAAAAATAATAATTTGGATAAAGCTTAGATTGTGAGGATGGTATATTCTTGATTCATGCTATAATGGTTAAAGGGATTATCACAATAGATCAAAAATCTCACAAATTGCGTATTTTTAAAATCTTACCCTAATGAGCCAAACATATTCCTTCAAAATTAAATCCGTATAAAAACAAAACTTGGAACCACTCAAACTAATAACCCAACCTGCAAATATATTTTCCAATAAGATATTTCACTGAAATGATATCTGGCAAGTGATGGATAAGGGAATGGGAATGCGTATTGACAAGCAGAATTCTGATTACACATTAACTAATGCAATCAAGAGCCCAGGGTTAACTCGTGCATGTTGTCTTGAATCGGGATGTTTTGACTTCCAGGGTTTTCCCGTCTTTTGTTGTCTCCGTTGGGAGGTATTTCTGTACTCATTTTTGGCCCAGGCTTCCTGGCAGTGATCACATTAGATAGTGATTTGGAGGCTGATGCAATTTGAAAGATGTAACGACATTTGTTTTTTGAAAATGAAAGTCTGGCAGTGATCACATTAGGTAGTAATTTGGACGTTGATGAACTTTGAAAAATGTCAACTTTTTTGTTTTCAGAATAGAAAAGTATATTGTTTTATTTAATCATTGGGAATTTATCGTTTCATTTTTGAAATTTATATATTTTTTGTTAATTACTATTTCCTCTCATCTGTTAGGATATTCGGACATATAGGGAATAATTAAGTATAACTTGGTCTAGTATAGAGTTAGATAAGGTGTGTTTCTTTACTATGTATTTTTGTAACTTACAATCCCACGGTCACGATATGTAGTGATCCGACGACTCATTCTCTCCTCGGTATTACCGACACTTGATCCGTGGCTTAACACCTAATTGGTCCATGATCTCTATTTAAAGAGCATGGAGGGTCATTTGTAGGTTAACTATTCATGAGAGAAGCTTATATAAATTTTCATTTTTTTATTAATAAATTGTCTGAAGTGGCCGCGTTGGCTCAGTCCGTGGACTGTTTCCCTCTTTGAGGGTTTTAACCACGTCAAAAATACTGGTGTATTGATCTGTGATCTGTTTGTGAGCGGTGTCCTTTAGTGTTCTGTCTAAGGAATTTACCTTGTAAATTCCTACATGGTATCAGAGCTATTTGAGGGCTGCGTCCGTTGGTGATCCAAATCTAAAGCCGGTAGAACTGCATCCGACTGCCGTTTCCTAGATCTGCTATTTCTGACTACTTTCGGGCCGAGAGGACTGCTCTGTTGTGTTAGGAGCATCTGTTCCAGTGAGGAACCCCTTTCGTTTCACGCGAAAAGGTTTCTGGTAGCCCTAGCTGCGTCATTTTTAAGATCTGAAGGTATACAGTGTTTATTTGCAGTTTACTGTTATTTTTTCTCTGCTTATTTCGGTTTCGGTTTATTTAGTTTTTTTTTTTAACCGGATCTATACCTTTCATTTCTGTGTATGCTCTTTGCCCTGCGACTCTGTGCGATCTGGGCAAATCAGAAACAGAAAGGAAGGATTTTTTTCTCATGCGTATGCTCTTTTCCCTGCACCTTAGTGTGATCTCGGAAAATCAGAAACATTGAGAAAACTATTTAGTTTTTCGGCTAAAGCTAATTTTTTTTTTTAAATATTTAGTTTTTTTGGTAAAGCTAACTTCGAGCCATAAGGTTCGTTTTTCTTTGAATGTCCGTGTTGGGTTTTGTGTTTTTTGTTTTGTAGGGAAAAAGAGGTTTCTCAAGGCAAGCATGCAAACCAAAGCCCCCCCCCCTCTCTCTCTCTCTCTCTCAAATTTTTGTATAGATCAATTGGTTCAAAGTTCTTTTAAGAGAGTAGAGGTATTGGGTTCAAATCTCCATTTTGTGGGGACGTTTTTTTTCATTCCCGCACATTCGCGCACTTTGCCGATGACTTCAACAATTTTTTTTCAAAAAGCCATAACTTCTTCATCCGGAAGCCTTTTTCAGAGCCGTTTTTTTTAAAACAGCCTAATTTTTTCGAGATCTATCCATTGGAACACTTACTTTCAGCATCTTCAGCTTCAGTTTTTTTTTTAAATGGAAAGTCCATGCCAAGTCATTCTTGACAGCACTAACTACTTCCAATGGGTATCCTACATGGAAGATTTACTTAGAAGTAAAGGTCTCTACAGAATAGCCACGGGCCAAGAGAAGAAACCAAAAGATGAAGACAAGGTTGCAAAATGGGAAAATAGACAAGATCAAGCACGTGGTTTGATAGGGATGTCTATTTCTCCTGATCTTAGATTCCATATTGCAGAACTTGATACTCCTCATGAAGCATTGGAACAAATCACTAAAGTTTTTGGGATTAAAAATGAAATTAGAGCCCATCAACTTGAAAATGAGTTGCTTACATTGGATCCTAATAATTTTTCTTGCATTGAAGATTTCTTGTCCAAATTCAAGACCCTTAGATATCTCTTGGAAGGTGTTAAGGTTAAGAAAGAAGATAGTAACCTTATTTATTCCATCCTTACTAAGTTGGGACCAGCCTACTCTGTATTTGTTTCCACCTTCCATTCTACAAGGGAAGCTTTCATTTGTCAAGGAAAAGACTACAAGGCCCCTTCCTTTGACTCTTTTTGTGATTCTTTAATAAGAGAACAAGAAAAACTCTTACACCTTGGTCTTCTTAATCTTGGAAACTCTTCCAAGAAAGCGTTAGCCGCCCAGCAGCAACCAAATTTAAAGAATCCTAAGAAGTCATATCCTAAAAAGAATGGTCCTAAACCAAACAAGGGTCCTAAGCAAACTCAGTCTCAAAATGAAAGATCATTTCAGCAAAATGATAAGACCAATAAAAACAAATGGAAGAAGACTGATAGACATTGTAACTTTTGTAATCGAGATGGCCACTTAGAATCTAAATGCTTTAAGAAGATGGAAGCCTTGGAAGCCGCAATGAAGAAACATAACATCCATGTGGAGCATTCTTCTACTTCAACTTCAACTTCATCTTCAGGAATGGCACTTTCTGCATGTCGTTGTCAATCATCTCAGTCTGGTTATGCATTAAATGTATCTTCTTCTTCTCATTCTCATGAGTGGCTCATTGATTCTGGAGCCTCTTATCACATGGCCAAAAACAAAGCCATGTTTTCTTCTTTACATGATTGTAACACCAAAAATATATATGTTGGTGATGATAGATCTCTTAATGTTGTAGGGACTGGAACTGTTCATCTAGACAATGGTCAGTTTAATGATGTATTATGTGTTCCAACCTTATCATGCAACCTTCTATCTGTATATCAGATAACTCATTCAGGTGAAGGTAAAATTGTTGAATTTTCACCTCATGATGTTGTAATCAAGGATCTAAGAGATCCTAAACAGATTCTAGCTACTGGTATTGCTGATGATTCCACAAGGATGTATAAGTTTCACAACTTTGGGTCATCAAATCTTCCCTCAGTATTTGTTGATCATAATGATGAAGTGAGCAAACTTTGGCATGAGCGATTTGGTCACTTAAACTATCGCTCCCTTCAGCATCTATGTAAAGAAATATGGTGACAGGTCTTCCTATGGTATCTTGCAGAGATGGTGTTTGTTCGGATGTGTACTCGGAAAACATCATCGGGACAGTTTTGAAAAACGTGCCTCTTGGCACGCCTCAGCCCCTTTACAGCTTGTGCATAGTGATTTATGTGGTCCACTTTCAGTTGTTTTCTTCTCTGGCTACAAGTATTTCTTAACTTTCATTGATGATTTCTCCAGACGCACTTGGGTATACTTCTTAAAACTCAAGAGTGAAGTATTTAACATGTTTTTGGCCTTTAAGGCCTTTGTTGAAAAACAATCTGGACATCAAATTTCTTAAGCTAAGATCTGATAATGGCGGAGAATATGTTAACAACAAAT
>APFE030707949.1:8486-20432 GCA_000404065.3 Pinus taeda
TTTTTAATTATAAATGAGAATTTGTATTCATATAAAATTCATATTTGGGATGAAATTTTACATTAAAATTGGGCAAAGATAAAAATGATAGGCTATTACAATCGATTCTTATGTCCTATAATAAGTAGAAGTAAAATTCTTATTAGAAAACACCTAAAATTTTACAATATTATATGTGCATACTAACACCTAAAATTTTACAATATTATATGTGCATACTAACTCACAAGAGTAAGAGGATTGCAATCATCACAAACGATGTCCCTTTACCAAACAAGATTTACTACATTGAGATTTGGAATTTCAATGAAATAAAGATTAACATAATTATTGCTAGAAAAAACTTGCTAATTCATCCTTAGTCCTTTAGATGATGGATTTGTGGGCAATGGTCATGCCCATAGTTGTCATAAGAATAGAGGCTAACTGATTATGTCTTAGTTGAAGATCAAAAATATCAATTTGTTTTTGATGTAGCTATTGTTTAATATGTCATTGAATTGCCTCAGCGTGACTAGCCATTCTAAAGATAATTTGTTGCTCATATGCTCGAATGTTAGTTGGCTCCCACACACTCTGAATATGTATGAGAGAGACATTATTGTCAAACCTAGGCCCCTAATTTTAACACACAAACTCAGTTCATTCTAGTTCAAAATTCAATCACTAGCTTTAACTATCATTTACATGTCATTTCTTGAAGCATGAACTGTGAATATTTCTCATATTGTATTAACAGATCTCATAACACAAGGGTGATAGTCACTATTAGCCCTGAGGTGCAGCGCTGCTATTTTGACGGAAATGTCTTATGTTTTAGCTTCGATGGTCCACGTCTCCTCTTGCTCCGCTTTGGCCATAAGCCGGACTTCAAAAATTATACACCCACGCTCATAAATATCGGTGGGTCCACTCTCGGTTCATCTCCGTTCCGCTACGCTCTCCATTCTCCGATCTCCACCGTCCATTTCATTCCCCGATCCAACAGCTATCGCGCATCGCTTAATTGCCCATCGGCGTATTGCAATTCCATCGCATTGTCCTCCAACCCTTCACCTCTGCAATTAACGATTAGATCTTGACCATTGATTTGAACTCGATCCGACGGTTGTCGCTTAGCCGATCAAATCAACTTGCACGATGATCCTCAACCGTCGATCTTCCTCCATCATATTCGACAGTTCCCAACGATTTCGGGTGAGCAACATGCATGAGGATTAACCACCCGAAAAGCAGTTTCCTCTCTCCTCCTCGCTGATACGTGTCATTTGATGAGTGGAATCGGGTGCCAATCCGAATTACCACTTACCTCTTGTGATCTTGCCCGAAATACCACCTTTCGCTTTTAAATCCACTGATGCGATATCAATTCCTCTATCTCTGCGATATGATCTTGTCCCTTGGTCATACCGATCCGACGGCTCCTATGCACTCTCTCATCTATTCTTCCTTGGATCGATCTCCGCCGCTTGACCAACATCCCGATCGTCGATCCACACCTTCCAACAGCCCCGTACCGCACTTCCCACCAGTCACCCGGGGAGGAAATTTGTTGGCTTTGTCAGTGTTTTTGATAGTTGGACAGTTGAACTGAAATAATAGAATGCATGGCCAAAAGGGGGAAAAACAACAGCACGATGCAGCCGAACCAACAGAAATGATCATGGAACGCGCTAGCATGAGTGAACCACCTGACAGCGCGGTGAAATTAACAGAATTTGATTATCGTGTTGGTTAGAAACAGAGCTCTCTGAGCTCATGTTTTTCGAGTTATGGCATTAGGTAGTTAGAAGACAGAGGGGATAGATTAAGACATCTCGAGCCTCAGAGAGTTCGAGAGTATTGTAAAAAGTCTATAAATGTCTAAAAGTTGGAAGGAATAAGGGTTCAACTTTTGGAGACTGTGGATACTCTTTTCCTCATAGCGTCTCATCTTCATTCCAGTAATATAAGCTTCTTTCGCTGTTACATGTTCAATCACCATCTTCTCCTCTGTTCTAAGCTTGCACTTGAATAGGTTATTCATGTTTTCTTCTGTGTCTAATGCTAGATAACTGTAATTTTATCTCTGCGTTGATAAATTAGATTTGCAAGCTTCATTTACTTTTTGTAGCTAGCCATTCATATGTGTTTATGTATGTATCTGCTAGTACAGTCAGGATTCTCCATCTATTCATTGAATCTATAAACTATTGAGCATTAGTGGTCGAAAGCCTTGTCAAGCTATGGTGTTCATGCATGTCTTGAGTGAAAACATAATTGAAATAGTCATTTGACTTGATCCAAACCCCAATCCATTACAATAGTTCAGAGAACGATATTGAAGATTTATATGTTACCAGGCATCTCCGAGCTACAACCTAGGAGATTTTCCTGGAGTGCTAACATAATTGGTGCCGTTGTCAGGGAGAGGAGACTGAAGCTTAGCTTCCCTGAGGGACGACACATATCCAGCTTTGATGATAGACAAAGCCTAGACACCATTTGGGTTGTAGTCATCTATCTGGCGACTCTACTGGAGGACGAACCTCTTGGTGACTCCACTCCATAGTTCTGACTCAGTTTGTGAGGCATACTCGGAGAAATCCTCAGAAGCCACGAGCTAACCCATTACCTGACCCTGAAAAAATCATCAAAGAAAGAAATGCGTTTCAGAAAGGAGCATCAGGTTCAGGTAGCTCTAAACAATATTCTATATCTCTTCAAGGAAATCCTGTAATAGAACAAATACATGTTGAGAGTATAGCATCTAATACTAGCAGTGAACAAAAAATCTTAGAGATTCATAGAGCTCCTTATTCTTTAGGTTCTCCTTTCGTTCTAAGCCCAAAGGAAGCCTCTCCTCCTATCCATCATACTCTTTTAGTCCTATTAGTCACTCCTCAACCCTCTATCATTCAGACTTCCAGTACCCTTATAGCCACCACAGCTATGGAAACACCTACCAAAATGGAAAGAATCATAGCTGCTAGGTATGGGCCTCTAGTACTGCCCACTCCTTTGAATTCCATGCCTATTGGAGAATATCAAAAGTATATGCCTAAGTTCACTAGGACTGAAGGTGTTACAGACGAGGAACATCTTGAATCATTCTATAGCTATGCTGATAACCTGGACATTAGTGAAGATGATGTATGGATGAGAGTCTTTGTCCAAAGTCTAGATGGAGAGGCTAGAAAATGGTTCAGAGAACTGACCCCAAGGTCTATAGAAGATATTGAGGCTTTAGATGATGCATTCCTAAAGAATTTGGGGGATAAGAAGGATCTACTCTACTACCACACCGAGTTTGGGAACTTTAAGAGGAAAAATGGTGAGTTGTTCTATGATTTTAATAAGAGGTTTAACTGCATGTACAACAAGATACCAGCGGAAGTAAAACCCACTACTACCTATGCTAAACTCACCTATGCCAGTGCCTTTGATTTTGACTTCTGTCTACTATTGAGGGAGAGACGATGTGCTACCTTGGCTGATATATAGGATGCAGCCTTGGAAGTAGAATCAAACATCATGGCTGCAGAGAAGCTCAAGGGGAATGTTGATAGAAGGAGACAGAGGGGCGAATCTTCATCATCTCAGATCCAAAGATGGATAAAATGACCAAGATGATAGAGTCATTAGCCTCTGAAATCTCCAAATTAAAGGTTGAGCAACACCCTGAAAAAGGAAGAGTTCCTAATACCTTTGCTCCTAGAAATCCAAATCCATATAGAAGAGCTAATGAGCAGTTGCAGATTTTGCAAAGAAGCAAAGATGCCAATAAAGACCAAAGGGTGAAGACCCCTTTCCAGAATGTAGTCATGGAAGAAGAGCAGTTTGAAGAAGATGATGAGATCCATTGTCTGGAAGACAAAGGCAGTGCCTCCTTTTTGACCTCAGCTGCCTATGAAAAGTCATTATTCAATGACCAGATCAGCCAAGAGTGGGAAGGTGAAGTTGTTCTACAAACTGATGATCAACACAAATATGATCTGAGGTCGAAGATGAATAATTCCAAGGAAACTCTTGTTCAGAGAGCTGCTGTCCCTACAATACAGCACGCTAAAAAGAAGAAACGATCGACAATTGATCCCATCATCCTCAAAGCTCCAACTCACGAGGTAAGAGGCCTTGAAAAGTCTCCTTCTCCTTTAATTTTTGAATCAAAAATTCATAAGCTAAGCATACCTATACCTCTGATTGAACTAGTGAAGAATGAGTCCTTCAAGAGATCTATCCTCAAGGCCCTTGAGCCTAAAGCCATCCAAGTCTCCACTGACTATGTAAACCTGCAAGACGACAAACGAGTTGTTGTTCTCAGCCCAATCATTGAAAATTGTGATGACAACTCCCCATCATTCTATGTCTCCTTGACTATTCATGAAAAAGTCCTTCACAACTGCCTTCTAGACATAGGAGCTAGCCATAATCTAATGCCCAAGGCTTTCATGGATGAGTTGGGTCTTGACATTACCAAGTCTTATCATGATCTGTTTTCTTTTTACTCTAGAAAAGTGAAATGTTTGGGATTAATCAAAGACCTAGCCATCACCTTGTCTCAGCTGCCCATGAAGAGCATGATGATGGATATTGTGGTAGCAGATGTACTCCCCAAGTTTGGCATGTTGCTCTCCAGAGGTTGGATCAAGAGATTAGGTGGAAGATTGCAAAATGATCTGTCCTATGCTACTATCCTAGTTTTTGGAGGTGAGAGTAGGAGATTATATAAAGAAGCTCAGTTGGCTTATATCATCAGTGATGAAAGGAATCCCACTAATCATCCCATCTGTGCTGTCGACACTGATTTCGGAGCTTGTATTCTTTAGATTTAAGAATCCCAGTTGGCCTCTATGCAGCTTAAGAAACTGGTTTGCCAGATCACAGATGGAGCTTTCTCTAAGGAAGCTGCAAGGGCAGGTGTAGTCCTTGTGTCCCCCACACAAGAATGCATTCATTTATCTTTCAAATTAACTTTTTAGGTCACAAATAACATATCAGAGTACGAAGCCTTGATATTGGACTTAAATGCCGCTAAAGAAATGGGCATCAAAGGTTTGAAGGTGTTTGGAGATGTAGACCTTATCATTCAGCAGGTCAACAAAACTTTCCAAGCAAAGTATCCAAGGCTGAAAGCATACAGAGATGAGGTATGGAATCTCAAGTGTTATTTTAATAGTTTCAACATTTCTTACATCCCTAAAATGAAGAACCAATTTGCTGATTCCCTTGCTATGTCTGTGAGCACGTTTATTCCTCCTTTGCCTCCTAAATTGACTTATGAAGTTCAGGTGAAATATAGACCATCTCTGCTTGACAATGTCAAATACTGGAAAGTTTTTGAAGATGATGATGAAATTAATAGGTTTTTACAAGTCATTGATGAATTTTGTGAAATGCACATTGACCAAGAAAACAAAACCATTGAAGAATACAACCAGTCCAAGCTAAAGGACGAGATTGGTCAAGATAGCATTGTTCAGCTGCCTAGTAACCATATACCCAAAGGATTGGTGCCCTTAGAGAAGTTGTTTGATCATAATGATGTACCTTATAAGCCTGCCAAAAAAGAAAATGAGTCTACAGTTCATAGACATAATGTAGGGAGTCCAACCCATCCAAAGTACATAAATCTGTCCACTCACTTGTCTTCTACCCAAAGTTCCGAGTATTGCACCTTGATGAAACAATTTGCTAATATTTTTTCTTGGGAGTACAATGATCTTAAGACCTATGACACCAACATCATTCAACATAAGATTCCACTGCAGAAGAACACCATCCCTTTTAAGCAGAAATTATGTCCTATCAGCCCTCTCTTATTGCCTTTGATTGAAAAGGAAATCAAGAAGTTGTTGGATGCCAAGATCATAGTTCCCCTAAGGTATTCAAAGTGGATAGCTAACCTTGTGCTAGTAAGAAAGAAGAATGGAGAAATCAGGCTTTGTGTTGACTTCAGGAATTTGAGCAAGTGCTCTAAAAAAGACAACTACCCCCTGCCTAAGATGGAACACTTGCTGCAAAAAGTTTTAGGGGCTAGAGTCATGTCTTTCTTAGATGGATTTTCAGGTTACAATCAGATTGTTGTACATCCAGAAGATCTGGAAAAGGCCGCCTTCACTACTCCTTGGGGCACTTTCATGTACTCCAAGATGCCTTTTGGACTGATGAATGTTGGGGCTACTTTCCAGAGGGCCATGGACATAGCCTTTGTGGGAAAGAAGGACAAGTTTGTCCTTATTTACCTTGATGACATAACAGCATTTTCCAGCAGCCACAAGGGCCATTTGTAGCATTTGAAGAAGGTGTTTCTAAAGTGCAGACAGTGTGAACCCAAAGAAATCATAGTTTTCTCTAGAAGAAGGCAAACTCCTGGGACATATTGTATCTACTGAAGGTGCGAAGATTGATCCAGCAAGAGTTCAAGCAATTCAGACATTGTCCATCCCAAGGTCAAAAATGGACATTCAATCTTTCCTGGGTAAGATTAACTTTGTCAGGAGGTTTATTCCAAACTTTGCAGAGCTAGTGAAGCACATCACTTCCATGCTAAAGAAAGGATCAGAAATAAAATGGACAGATGGTGCAAGAAGCTCTTTTGAAGCTATCATGGAAGCTCCCACTCTAATCAGTCCAGATTGTACGAGGGAGTTTTATATCTTCTCTTCTGCCTCTTATGATACACTTGCAGCAGTTCTATTACAGAAAAATGATGAAGGTGTAGAGCACCCTGTGGCCTTTTTCAGCAAAACTCCGAGGGAGGCTGAACTAAGGTATGACCTTATTGAAAAAAAAGATTATGCTCTCATAAAATCTTTAAAGGCATTCAGAGTTTATATTCTGCATTCCAAAGTGGTTGCGTATGTACCTTCAGTCTCAGTAAAATATGTCCTAACTCAGCCAGATATTGATGAAAAGAGAGCTAAATTGATTGCAAAATTCATAGAGTTCAACATAGAGGTGAAGCCCACCAAGCTTGTCAAAGGCCAGGGCTTGGCTAGGGTTATGGCTGAGGAAAATTGCAGTTTGTTAGACATCAATTGGATAGGTTCAAATTCAGGTGGTGAGCGGACAGAGGAAGCAGCAGAAGAGCAAGAGCAGAATCAGTCTTTGGCTAAAAACCTAGCCACCTATGAATGGTATTCCAGTGTAGTTAATTTTTTGCAGAACTAGAGGTCCCTCTAGGGCATAGCTCAAGTCAAGCCTAGGCCATTAAGCTCAGATTAGCCAAATTCTGCATTAATAAAAACCTTCTTTATTGGAAAGACCCATCAGGGATCCTCTTCAGATGTCTAGACAAAAGACAATCTATGGAAGTCATGCATCAGTTCCATTCTAGCATCTGTGGAGGGCATCATTATTGGAAAACCACAGCCCACAAGATCCTGAGAGCTGGGTATTATTGGCCTACTCTGTTCTCTGATGTGTTTTCTTTTGTGAAGTCTTGTGACAAATGTTAGAGGTTTGTAGGAAGACAACAACTAAAATCTCTGCCCTTGAAGCCAGTACACGCCAATGGTTCCCTCCAGTAGTGGGGCTTGGACTTCATAGGTGAGATCAATCCACATTCTAATGGCCATCACAAATGGATCTTGGTAGCCACTGGTTATTTCACCAAATGGATTGAGGCTATACCCACTAAAAATGCTAATCATCAGGTTATCATAAAGTTATTGAATGAGACTATTTTCACTAGATTTGGTTGCCCAACAAACTAGTCATTGATAATGCAACAGCTTTCAGGGCAGAAAAATTGGTGGAAATGTGTGAATCCATGGGATTTAATTGGTGCATTCTACCTCATATTATCCACAAGGAAATGGCCTGCAGAATCATCTAACAAGAGTCTTGTAAGGATAATAAAAAAACTGCTAGAGGACAACAAAAAGAACTGGGATTCCAAGTTGAAGTTTGCACTATGGGCTGACAGAGTTACCAAAAAGAAGTCCATTGGAAATTCTCCATTTACGCTGGTTTATGGTACTGATGCTGTTTTTCCTATCCAGCTGATTCTCCCTGTGGCCAAATTCTTGCAAGAAGAACAGGATGAAGAGAACGACATGGCGAGGAGAATGAGTAACTTGGTTGAATTACAGCAGATCAAAGAACAACTGGTTGAGAAGTTAAGGATTCATCAGAAGAAGATCAAAGAAACCTTTGATAGAAAGGAAAAAGTGGACAGTTTTCAGGTTGGTGACTCGGTTATCAAATGGGATGCATTGAAGGAAAAGAAGGGCAACCATGGTAAATTTGATGCCTTATGGACGGGACCGTTTGTCATTGCTCAAGTTCAGATGAACAATACTTTCATTCTGCACAATTTGGAGCGGGAAGGTGTTTTTGATGGCCCAGTAAATGGGCGGTTTTTGAAACTTTACTTCATATGAGGCTTTAAGGCCTTAATATTGTAATAGGTTTTTTCAGTTTTTGTTTTCTATGCAAATAAACTCCATGCCCAATGGAACACTAGGAGATAAGTTTGTTTTGGTTGTTATTGGAAAGGCGATAGTCTGCAGTTCCTAAAACCTCACAGGGAGGCTTTCATCCCCAGAAGGAGCCAGTGTTAGCCCTGAGGTGCAGTGCTGCTATTTTAACGGAAATGTCCCCTGTTTTAGCTCTGATGGTCCACGTCTCCTGTTGCTCCGCTTTGGCCATAAGCCCGACTTAAAAAATTATACACCCATGCTCATAAATATCGGCAGGTCTGCTCTCAGTTCATCTCCTTTCCGCTGCGCTCTCCATTCTCCGATCTCCGATCAGATCGATCTCCACCATCCATTTCTTTCACTGATCCAATGACTATCATGCATCGCTTAATCGCCCATCGACATATCGAAATTTCATCGCACTATCTGCCAACCCTTCACCTCTGCGATTAATGATCAGATCTTGACCATTGATCTGAACTCGATCTGACGGTTGTCATTTAGCCAATCAAATGAACTTGCACGATGATCCTCAATCGTCAATCTTCCTCCATCATATTCAACGGTTCACAACGATTTCAGGTGAGCAACGTGCACGAGGATTAACTGCTCGAAAAGCGGTTTCCTCTCTCCTCCTCGCTGCTACGTGTCACTTGATGAGTGGAATCGAGTGCCAATCCAAATTACAACTTACCTCTTGTGATCTTGCCCGAAATACCAGCTTTCGCTTTTAAATCCGTCGATGCGATATCAATTCCTTTATCTTTGTGATATGATCCAGTCCATTGATCATATCGATCCGACAGCTCCTATGCACTCTCTCTTCTATTCTTCCTTGGCTCGATCTCCGCCGCCTGACCGACATCCTGACCGTCGATGCACACCATCCAACGGTCCTGTACTGCACTTCCCACCAGTCACCCGGGGAGGAAATTTGTTGGCTTTGTTAGTGTTTTTGATAGTTGGATAGTTGAACTGAAATAACAGAATGCATGGCCGAAAGGGGAAAAAAAACAACACGATGCAACCGAACCAACATAAATGATCATGGAACGCCCTGGCACAAGTGAACCACCTGACAGCATAATGAAATTACCAGAATTTGATTACCGTGTTGGTTAGAAACAGAGCTCTCTGAGCTCATGTTTTTCGAGTTACGACATCAGGTAGTTAGAAGATAGAGGGGATAGATTAAGACATCTCAAGCCTCAGAGAGTTTGAGAGTATTGTAAAAAGCCTATAAATGGCTGAAAGTTGGAGGGAATAAGGGTTCAACTTTTAGAGACTATGGATACTCTTTTCCTCCCAACGTCTCCATTCCAGTAATACAAGCTTCTTTTGTTGTTCCATGTTCAATCGCCATCTTCTCCTCTATTCTAAGCTTGCACTTGAATAGGTTATTCATGTTTTATTCTGTGTCTAATGCCAAATAGCTGTCATCTTATCTCTGTGTTGATAAATTAGATTTGCAAGCTTCATTTACTTTTTGTATCTAGCCATTCATATGTGTTTATGTATGTATCTACTGGTACAGTCAGGATTCTCCACCTATTCATTGAATCTATAAACTATTGAGCATTAGTGGTCGAAAGCCTTGTTAAGCTGAGGGTGTTCATGCATGTCTTGAGTAAAAACAGAATTGAAACAATCATCTGACTTGATCCAAACCCCAATCCATTCCAATAGTTCAGAGAACGATATTGAAGATTTATATGTTACCAAGCATCTCCGAGCTACAACTTATGAGAGTTTCCTGGAGTGCTAACAGTCGCAATGATCTCGATTTATGAAGGAACGAAATGAAATACAAACTTAAACAAATCACAAAGATACAAAGAAAGAACAAAACTTCAGTTAATTAATAACAAGTACTGAAAATTGTTTACATGTAGAATGGAAAAAACTAGCTTGGGTGATAGTAGCATATTTATGAGAAGAGATGTGACATCTACATGCCTTCTAAACTGTGTTACACTGAGGTTCTGAGGCTTTTTTATCATAAAGAAGAAGTGTGAAACCCTAACCTTAGGAGATGAAGCACCAACGGTTTTGGGCCTTGTTGAGGTAAGTTGGACTGCCAACTTACTGGGGTCATAACTTTGGCATACGAATTCTGTTTGACTATCATAATACCTCGTTCTGAAGATCTCCATGAGGAGGCAAAAAAAGAAACTATGAATTAGTTTTTTGCACTTTTGTGTTTTCTTTGCTTTCCCAGAAAAAGTATTTTAGGACCTTAAAACAACTTCAGAAGTTTAGGACTCGAAAAACTATTAAAAATAGAAAGTTGTGCTAGAATTAAGGAAACTAAAAAGAAACAATGTTGGGAGTCCAAGTGGAATAGGCAGGTGGCCACTAATATCCACCTCGATCAGTCCTCCCCACTTAGGAAGCAATGGTCCCCATTGCATTGAGTGCCTTAATGAGATGTGGAAATTTTTGCTAAACTTAGTCCTTGATGAGCCACTTTCCTTGGTGCAGGAGCTCGTTGGATTTGACAACCTAATAAAGTTGGATCTTGTTGTTGCTACTACAACACCATCCAAAAATTTCACTACATTTAAACTTCGGATCCTACTTTACCATCATATCTAGTGTTGCCTTGGTCGTCAAATGTTATTTCATGTCATTCTATATGATTCAAGTGTTCTTGAGTTTTTGCAAGTGTCATCTCATTGATTAGAACATCGTTAGTGCATTTCATGGTTGTACATCTTTATTGTTGTCAAATGACACTTTTGGTCACACGCACACACACTTCATCTATTGTACTTGGGGAATGTAAGTGAGGTGGCATTTTGATGCATACTTATCCTCGTTCAAGCTTGTCTAAGTTTTCTCGATGAGTTGACATGTGTCACAAATGGTTTTATGTCTGACCTCATCTTGTTCGTTCCTTGCTTTATGTTTTGGACATAGACAAATATCGGTTGTAAAATGAATTTGTCAAGGTTGGGAGCACAAAAGCACACTCTCAAGCATCAAGCAAAAATCCTTCCTTTTTTGAAAGTGCGCCATGCGCCCTCCAAGAGCGCAAAGCGCATGTTACAAATAATAATGAGAAATTGATTCCTTGATTTGTACCATAACTCAAGGAGTCAAATTTGAGTTCCTTCCTGTTACACAACAATTTGTCACCGTCCCTGTTACCCCTTCTCCCACACCTTGGAGGACTTGCTCCAGGACCTGTGAGAAGTGACATGACGGGAAACACTTGCATTATATTCCCCTATACATGAACTTCATATGCCCTGAAGACACCTTCTGCAAAATACCCATTAAAATAGCCCTTTTTCCACTGGCGCGGTTTCACTATGTATCACTCGCGCCAATAGGGGAAATCCTCCAAAGAGGGCGAGCCAGCTGGCGCTCTGTCTCAGAGTCGCACTTGCGCCAGCCAAGTTGGGTAATGTTTTTAACAAACAAACATCCGAAGGTTCTTCCTAACCCACTCATAAACTGAATCCATCTTGAGTTGGTTTAGTTTGGCTTCGAATCTCCATAGAAGGGAAGTTGTTTGCCACCTTCTCATGGAAGCTTC
>APFE030707950.1:0-12768 GCA_000404065.3 Pinus taeda
GATAATTAATTTATTGATTTTAACATTGAGTTTTTTTTTATTTACTTCAATTATAATTTTATTAATTAGATTGTGTTTTTATAATTAATTATCTATATGGTAATTTTTTATGCATATTATTTGTTATATTATCATGTATATATTTATAAAGAGAATGAAATAATATCCAATTTTATTATATTTTCAAGTTTTCTAAGAACGTAGAGATGGAAGTGGAGATTTTATATAATTAACCTATTGATTTTAAATAGTTCAGGACGTTAAGAATAAGAATTGAGTTTTTTTGTGATTTACTTCAACATCCTTTGATTTATTTATATAAATTCTATAAAATTTTATTAATTAAATTGTGTTTCTATAATTAATTATTTATATTGTAATTTTATATACATATTGTTTGTTATATTATCATGTATATATTGATAAAGAGAATGAAATGATATCTAATTTTATTTTATTTTCAAGTTTCCTAAGGAGGTGGAGGTGGAGGTGGAGGTGGTGCACAGGACGCACTGACGTCGATGTGGAGGAGGAAGATGAGGAGGAGGAGGTGGAGGATGAGGAGGATATGAAGGTGGAGGTCTAGGAGGACAAGGTAGAGGTAAGAGGTGGAGGATGAGGAGGATATGAAGGTGGAGGTGGAGGAGGACAAGGTAGAGGTAAGAGGTGGAGGAGGAGGTGGAGACGGAGTCGGTGGAGGAGGTGGATGTGGAGGTGGTTGTGGAGGAGGCAGTGGTGGAGGTGGAGGAGGAGGAGGAGGCGAAGGTAGAGGTGGAGGTGGACTCAGAGGAGGAGTTAGAGGCAGAGGCTTAGGTGGTGGACGTGTAGGTAGAAGGGGTGGAGGTGGTGGTAGGAGTGGAGGTGGAGGAGGAGAAGGTGATTGAGGAGGAGTTGTACATGGATGCAGATTAAAAGGAGGAGGAAGAGGATGTGGACGTGGAGGAGGTGGTAGTGGAGGAAGAGGAGGAGGAGGAACAGGAGGTGGTGGAGGAGGAGGGGTCAAAGGTGAAGGTGTTGGAGGTAGTGGTGGTCCAGGTTGAGGAAGACGAGGTGGGCGAGGTGGGAGAGGAAGATGAGGAGTAGGAGGAGGAGGAGAAGGAGGTGTAGTAGGTGGAGGTGGAGTAGGTGGATGTGGTGGAGTTGGAGGAGGTGGAGATGGAGGTGGAGGAGGTGGTGGAGGAGGAGGTCGTGGTGGTAATGGTGGAGGAGGATGAGGCAAAGGTGGAGGTGGAGTTGTAGGTGGTGGAGGAGGAGGCGGAGGAGGTATTCGAGGAGGAGGTGGATCTCGAGTTGGAGGTGGTTGTGGAGGAGGCAGTTGTGGAGGTGAGGGAGGTGGTGGTAGAGGAGGAGGACCAAGACAAGGCGAAGGTAGAGGTGGAGGTGATGGAGGAGGATGCAATGGAGGAGTTGAAGGCAGAGGCTTAGGTGGTGGAGATGGAGGTGTAGGGGATGGAGGTTGTGGTGGAGGAGAAGGACGAGGAGGAGGAGGTGAAGGTGAAGGTGTTGGAGGAGGGCCTTCACATGGTTGAGCGTGGTATTAAAGGAGATCTAACTTGTTAATGATCTTCAATCAAATGAATTAGATGGATCAAGCGAGTCCTTAACTTATATGGATTATGGGTCCCTTTAGAGTAGACTTGGTAGGTGGGGATCAAAATTGAGACATCATTAGCAGGATTAAATTGTGGAGTTTGGAAGGATTGGTTGCATTTGTCATGAGACATTAATGTGGGACACTTGGTCAGCGGTTTGGTGTAGTCATGAAGGCTTGGAGATGGAATTTTTTTAATATATATGGAAATCACGAGTGGAGCAACCTAACCGAGGTTAGGAGTAGTGGATATAAATAAAACTCATTAGAGAACCTTGAGGTGATGTTGGAAGCATTGAGACACCATAAGAGGATTCAATGATTGATTTGATGATTTACAATTTTCTCAATCTCTTCATGGTCCTTGTTATGGATAAGTTAGTAAAGTTGATAGATAAAATTCACTTGGGGGACCTTACAATAAGTAGGATCCGAATTTATTTGAGTTGGGTGTGTTGATGGTCCTATGTACAAGAGTCACAACACTTCACAACGTGGAGGAGATTCTTAAATGTCATGATAGTGAGCTATGTATAAGTATGTGATGAGAGTGTTGGAGAAATGATTGATGATGGCATAAGGACATGAATCCTTATGGTATGTATATGACAGTAAATTTAGCAACCCAACTAGCAAAAAATTTGGGGGCCAGTAGTGCATAGAGACATGAGAGAATTATGTTGGAGTATGGAGAAGAGACATAACCTTTGTATTTCAAACGTGAATAATATTATCCCATCAATATTGGGCTCCCTTTATGTTTATTATCTTTGACGATTACACCAGAGTTGGAAATTTACAACATTAAGTAGGTATGTATCATTCACTCATGATGTTATTTAGTTCTTATTTAGATCATTAGATGGTTTATTCATAATATTCTCAACAACTTGATTTATTTTCTCATAGCGAGTCACTACCACTATAGAGTCCATGAATATTAAGGGATGAAGATACCTTAGTTAGTGCAAGCATGAAGGAATGTTAAGTTTACATTTTTTTGTAGGTTAGAAAGATGTTGGAAAATATGGAAATCCACTCCATTATAAGCGAAGTATATTCCATAGAATCATTCCTAGATTCATGTTCAAAGTTATGATTTCACTCTTGGAGATGACATGGGGAGAGTCAACCTATGGAAGTAAATGTGTTGATGAGAACTTTAAACTCAAGCAAACATGACTAGGTATGTTAATTTACATTTTTCTTTTATTGTGAAAGTTGTTCATTACTAGATGAATACACATTTACTAAGTACATGAGGTATGAAAATTAAACATACCAAAAAAATGATTAAAAAAGTTTGATACCAAACATACACCATTATGCATAAAAAGTGTTGAAACACAAAAATTATATGAAATTTTTTTTGTAGGGAAATTAGCATATTGCCTTTACATTTATAATTCCATGAAACCATAAAAGATTTCATCAAGATATTTGGTCACAAACTTCAAAAGTTGGTTAAAAACACTGAACTTTTAGTTGCTACCATCCTTATATATGATATAGACGCATTCAATGAAGAATTCTAGTTTTTCTTAACTGAGAAATGTTTACAAACTTTGAGGGAGGTTCAAGAAATGATGATAAATATAGAACTAAATATAGTAGCCTTGAGATAAAGTGATGTGCTTGGTTCATTAACATAATCAAATTCTAGATCTAAAAGAAAACCTAGTGCAGTATATATAATCAACTCAACCACATATGCAATGGTAATGTTGTTGAAGTTATGGAAAACTTCAAACATCTATTTCAAGAGTTTAATACCCAAGGGATTGGAATAGAAAGAATAGAAAAGGGCCAAAATCAAATTAAGAGAAATTTTGGCTTTGACAATGATAGGGGTATATCAATAATATATTATTATCTATAAATAAAAATAGGGGTTTATGGTTTAGGGTTTGGGATTTATAACGCTCATAAATTATTTTAATAACAACATAATAAAAGCTACAAAATTCTTGTTAAAATGCTATAAAATACTTAGGCTTTAGGGTTTACTTTTAAAATCTATAAAATGCTCATGGTTTAGGTTAGGGTTTAAAAACTTTAGTAATAATTTTAATAATTTTTTTTTAAAAAGTAAGAAAATGCTTGCTAAAATGTTATAAAATACTTGGGGTTTAGAGTTGAGGCTTTAAGGTTTTGGGTTTTGGGTTTTAAAGGTTATAAAATTCTTAATATTTAGCGTTTAGGGTTCACAAGACTTCAGTAAATTCATTTTATAAACACTTTAAAAAAAAACACTTTTTAAAATATTATAAGATTGTTATTGTTTAGGGTTGAGGTGTTTAGGGTTGAGCTCTTATAACACTTCAATAAATTCTTTTAATAAACAATTAAAAAAAGGTTACAAAACACTTTTTAAAATTTTATAAAATGTTGAGGGTTTAGGGTTTAAAATGTATAAAATTCTTAGGGTTTATAGCTTAGGATGTAGGGTTTATAAAACTTAAGTAAATCCTTTTAATAAGTACTTAGAAAAAAGTTACAAAATGGATTCTAGAAAGTTATTAAATGCTTAGGGTTTAGGTTTGAGGAACACTTTAGTAAATTATTTGAATAAACACTTTAAAAAAATTTACAAAACTATTGTTAAAATTTTATAATAATCTTAGTGTGTGGGTTTTAGTGTCTAGGGTTTAAAAGTCACAAAATTCTTATTAAAATGTTATAAAATGTTTAGGTTTTAGGGTTTTAAAACGTTACAAAACAATTGGTAAATTGTAATAAAATGCTTAGGGTTTAGGTTTTATAACAATTTAGTAAATTCTTTAAATAAACACTAAAAAAGAGTTACAAACGCTTGTTAACATGTTATAAAATACTTAGGGTTTAGGGTTTGGGGTTTAAAATGTTATAAAGTGCTTATGGTTTAGGGTTCAGGGGTTAGTTTTGGGTGTGGGTATTAGGTTTTATGGTTTATGGTTTATAATTCTTTAATAAATTATTTTAATAAACACTTCTAAAAAAGTTAAAAAATGGTTTTTAGGGTTTATGGTTTTTTGGGGTTTTTAGGGTTTAGGGATTTTTAGGTTTTGGGTTTATGGTTTTTTAGGGTTTAGGGATTTTTAGGTTTTGGGTTTATGGTTTTTTAGGGTTTAGGGATTAGAGGTTTAGGGTTTATATCACTTTACTGAATGCTTAGTAAACACTTAAATAAAAGTTACAAAACACTTTTTAAAATGTTATAAATATTTAGGTTTTAGGGTTTGGGGTTTAGGGCTTAGGGTTTAGCATTTAGGTTTTGGAGTTTAGGGTTTAGAGTTTATAAGACCTTAGTAAATTCTTTCAAAATTTAGGCTTTAAGGTTTAGGGTTTATAAGACCTTACTAAATGATTTTATGGTTTATCCTTTAGGCTTTAAGCATATAGATATATGGTTTGGGGTTTGGGATTTAGGGTTTGGGTTTTATAACCCTTTAGCAAATTCTTTTAATAAATGCTTAAGTAAAAGTTACATAACGCTTTCTAAAAAGTTATAAAATTCTGAGTGTTTAGGGTTTAGCATTTGGGATTTTGTGGTTTGGGATTTAGGGTTTTGGGTTTAGGATTTAGAACACTTTAGTAAATTCTTTTAATAAGCACTTATATAAAAGTTTCAAATGCTTTCAAAATTTTATAAAATGATTAGGGTTTAGGTTTTAGGGTTTGGGGCTTTACGGTTTACGGTTTCAGGTTTACGGTTTAAGGTTTATAACACTTTAGTAAATGCTTTTAACAAACACTTAAATAAAAGTTACATAACACTTTTTAAAATATTTTAAAATGCTTATGGTTTAGGTTTTAGGGTTTATAACACTTTAGTAGATTCTTTTAATAAACGCCTAAATAAAATTTAGAAAACTCTTTTTAAAAAGTTATAAAATACATAGGGTTTAGGTTTTAGGGTGTCAAGTGTAGTTTTTGGGGCTTAGGGTTTAGGTTTCATAAGACATTGGTAAATTATTTTAATAAACACTTTAAAAAAAACTAGAAAACAATTTTTAAAATGTTATAAAATTATAAGGGTTTAGGGTTTAGGGTTTAGGTTTTATAACACGCTAGAAAATGCTTTTAATAAACACTTAAATGAAAGTTACGAAACACTTTTTTAAATGTTATAAAATGATTAGTATTTAGGGTTTGGGGTTTGGTGTTTAGGGTTTATGGTTCATGTTTTAGGATTTAGGGTTTATAACGATTTAGTAAATTCTTTTAATAAAGACTTAGATAAAAGTGAAAAAAACTCATTTTAAAATGTTATAAAATGCTTAGGGTTTAGGGTTTGGGTTTTAGGGTTTACAGGGTTCAGTAAATGATTTTAATAAACACTTAAATAAAATTTGCAAAACACCTTTCGAAATTTCATAAAATTCTTCGAGTTTGGATTTAAGGTTTAGGGTTTAGGGTTTTAGGTTTGGGGTTTAGAGTTTGGGGTTTAGTGTTTAGGGTTTATAACACTTTAGTAAATTATTTTAATAAACATTGTAATAAAAGCTACAAAATTATTTTTAAAATGTTATGAAATGATTAGGATTTAGGTTTTGACATTTAGGGTTTGGGGTTTAGGGTTTAGGGTGGTTTAGCATTCAGGGTTGATGGTTTATAAGACTTTAGTAAATGGTTTTAATCTTGGATTAAATAGAAGTTACAAAATTCTTTTTAAAATGATATAAAATGCTTAGGGTTAATTGTTTACGGTTTGGTTTTTGGGATTTAAGGTTTAGGGATTATAAGACCTTAGTAAATGCTTTTAATAAGGACTTAAAATAAAAGTTCCAAAATGATTTTCAAACTGTTATAAAATGCTTAGGGTTTGGGGTTTTGGGTTTTGATTTTGGGTTTTAGGTTTAGGGTTTAGGTTTGGGTTTTAGGGATTATAACACTTTAGTAAATTCTTCTAATAAAAACTTAAATAAAAGTTACAAAATGGTTTTTAAAATGCTACAAAATGCTTAGGATTTATGGTTTAGGTTTAAGGTTTAGGGTTTGGGGTTTCAGGTTTAGAGTTTAAGTTTTAGGGTTTATAACACTTGAGTAAATGCTTTTAATAAGCACTTAAATAAAAGTTACTGACTAATTTTTAAAATGTTATAAAATTATTAGTGTTTATGGTTTAGAGTTAAGGGTTTGAGGTTTATTGTTTGGGGTTTACGATTTACGGTTTACAATTTTGAATTTAGGGTTTATAACACTTTCGTAAAAGATTTTAATAAACACTTAGATAAAATTTACAAAGCAATTTCTAAAATGTTATAAAATGCTTAGCATTTATTGTTTAGGGTTTTGGGTTTAGGGTGTAGGGTTTAGGGTGTAGGGTTTAGCGTTTGGGTTTTAGGTTTTAAAGTTTAGGGTAGAGGGTTTAAGGTTTAGTTCTAAGGTTTATAACACTTTAGTAAATTCTTTTAATAAAAACTTAAATAAAAGTTACAAAACACTTTTTAAAATGTTATAAAATGATTGGGGTATATGGTTTAGGCTATAGGGTTTAGAGTTCTAGTTTTAGGGCTTAGGGTTTAGGGTTTATGGTTTATAAAACTTCAGAAAATTATTTTAATAAACACTTAAATAAAAGTTGCAAAAGTGTTTTTAAAATGTTATAAAATGTTTAGGGTTTAGGGTTTGCATTTTAGGGTTTAGGGTTTAGGCTTTTAAGTCTAGGGTTTAGGGTTTAGAGTCTAGAGTTTTGGGATTAAAACTCTTTAGTAAATATTTTAATAAACATCTAAATAAAATTTACAAAACACTTCTTAAAATATTATAAAATACATAGGGTTTAGGGTTTTATGTTTTATAGTTAAGGGTTTAGAGTTTACAACACTTTGGTAAATGTTTTTAGTAGACACTTAAATAGAAGCTAGAAAATGTTTTTAGGATTGTTATAAAATTCCTAGGGTTTAAGGTTTAGTGTTTAGAATTTAGGGTTTGGATTTAGGGTTTGGCGTTTAGGGTTTAGGGTTTAGGGTTAAACATTTGTAGTTTAGGATTTAGGGATTAGGGTTTACAGTTTAGCATTTAAAACACTTATAAAATGCTTAGGGTTTAAGTTTTAATATTTTTCGGTTTAGGGTTTAGGGTGTAGGGATGAACCACCCCACCTTAAGGGGGTATCCGCTGCTACCTATTACACATAATTCAGTCATCCCATTGAGCCTCGAGGATTTATGAAGAAAAATAAATAAAAGGAAATAGGTTTATTAAGAAGGGTGCTAAAACAAAGGTCGGGTATCTCATGTACCACAATTTTCTCCATCCTACACTCACATACCCAAGTGTGGTCTTCTCCTATTATATATACTCATAAAATTCTTAGGGTTTATGGTTTAGGGATTAGGGTTTGGGGTTTAGGTTTAGGATTGACATTTTATAACATTTTAGTAAATTCTTTTAATAAGAACTTAAATAAAAGTTCTAAGTAGTTTTTAAGATGTTATAAAATTCTTAAGCTTTAACATTTAGGGTTTAGCGTTTATAACACTTTACTAAATCTTTTTAATATACACTTAAACAAAAGTTACAAAACACTCTTTAAATGTTATAAATTAATTAAGGTTTAGGTTTCAGGGTTTAGGTATTAGGGATTAGGATTTAGGGTTTATGACAATTTAGTATTAAAATTTAATAAACACTTAAATGAAAGTTACAAAACACTTTTGAAATGCTATAAAATTCTTAGGGTTTAGCGTTTAAGGTTTGGGTTTTTTGTTTTAGGGTTTACAGTTTAGGGTTTAATTTTTATGGTTTTGGGTTTATAACACCTTAGTAAATTATTTTGATAAAAACAGAAGTAAAAGTTACAAAACTCTTTTTAGAATGCTATAAAATTCTTAGGGTTTGGGGTTTACAAGCCTTTAGTAAATCTTTATAATAAACACTTAAATAAAAGTTAAAAAACACTTTCTAAAATGTTATAAATTGCTTAGGGTTTAGCCTTAAGAGTCTAGGGTTTATAAGACTTTAGTAAATCCTCTTAATAAGGACTTAAATAAAAGTTAGATTTTTTTTAAGATCTTATAAAATAATTAGGGTTTAGGGTTTATGGTTTTGGGTTTGGTGTATAGATTGTAGGGTTTATAACAGTTTAGTAAATGATTTTAATAAAAACTTAAATAGATGTTACAATATGTTTTTTAAAATCTTATAAAATTATTATGGTTTAGCATCTAGGGTTCAGGGTTTGTGGTTTAAGGTTTAGGGTTTAGAGTGTAGAGTTTAGGGTTTAGGGCTTTAGGTTTAGAGTTTAGGGTTGAAGGTTTGAGGTTTACAATTTAGGGTTGAGGGTTTATAACACTTTAGTAAATTCTTTTTATAAACACCTAAATAAAAATGACAAAACTCTTTTTAAATTGTTATAAAATGCTTAGGGTTTAGGGTCTGGGATTTAGGGTTTGAGGTTTAGGGTTTATAAGGGTTAAATAAATGATTTTACACAATCATGATCCTTGATGTCACCAACTAAAACACCGAGTGAATCTTGTAGTAATTCTCAAAAATTTCTTTCATACATTTTCAAAAACACTTTGCATGAAAACGTTTCTTCAAACACTTTTTATTCAAAGAAGAGAACATTGATGGTAGATACATTTACTCAAACATTTGCATGTTTCCAAATATGAAACCCTTATAAAAAGAATGAACAACGATAGCTTAGCCAAGTTCTTTATTAATTTGGAGAGTAAAAATACATGGAAATCACTCCATTTGGAAATTATGAGTAAATAAGAAATTTGGCATGTTTTGGCTATAATTGTGGCTAATAGGGTTAATGTTGAAGTCAATTTTGCACAAGAATTACATCCTTCATAAAGTAGCTTGGCCCTTCTATATAGAAAATCGCTCCCCACTAGACAAACTCAACTTCTATATATATAAACTCATGTGTTTTAATAAGCTTTGCCCCTCCATAAATAAAAGTTATCGTTTCAAAAAAAATTATTAGATATGATATTGAAATAGTTTTGTGTTGTTTGATAAATTTAGGGTTAAAAATAAAATTTAATTCATACTACATAAATTTAATATTTTTAAAATTAGTATTTTTGGTTTAATAATTAAATTTTAAATAAGATAAGGTCAAAAATTACCTAAATATAATTAGTAAAATAAATATATTTTTTGAAATATTAAAAAAAATATTATAGTTGAGAAGTAAATGCCACTCTATATGGAGTGTATGATAAATTATTAGATTCTAGAGGAATAATACCCAAAATGAATAAGGTATAAATAAAATACCAATTTGTTTGGAGAGTATAATCACTTATTCCATTGACATGTAATCTCAATAAGTACTATCATGGACATCTAGATGACATGATTATAAATGTCTTGGAAAACTATGGGGATGACACTATTTTCCCGAAGAATGAACCAAGATATGGAATATGACCAGTTATTTAATGGAAAATATTGTAATATGTTAATATATTATATGTATGATCCAATATCACGACATGGATGATGTGCATTGGAACATTTTCATGAGTTATTTATAGTAATGGGATTGTCAAGGTTTTACATCTTCTTTTGATATGAAGAATTCTCAAGTGGGTGATCTAGAGATGGCTACAAATATTGATCTCATTGCAACAACTACTCATCTTCCCTTTCAGAGAGAGAAACAGTCTAAAAATTGTTCACCGTGTGACATTCCCTCGAAAAAACTTATCGTCAATAATGTTTGTGGATATCATCTGAAAGGTATGGAAATTTCCTCATTGAAATCTAAATGGCACAGTTTAGTGGTTTTTTTCATTAGTATGTTACTTGTGAAGGGTGAAACATACTAGTTTTTAGTTATAATAAAAGGTTGTTAATGGAATTTCTCTTCCATAAACTTAATTTTCCTCTTTATCTATATAAAATTCTAAGTAAAATTTCTTGCACATACCAGTCACGTCGCAAGAACTCTAAAAGATCACTCTTTCCCCACAATTTCATCTATATTCTATTTAGACATCATTTGGAAAAAACAGGGGATGAGTATGATCATTGCCTGGATCAAAATGGTTTTGAAGAACCACAATTAACCAATTGTTTTAATTCCTCAGATATTCATGCACAAAATCCTTTACTGGGCGATCTTATTCAATTGCCACATTGTCATTCAGCATAGAATGATTGTGAAAAATGAGTTCATGAAGAAAACTCGTGTGTTTCAAATGATAATAACATTGAAACGCTGAGACCTACTAGTGTTTTCTGAACTAGAAGCATAAACAAGGTTACTACTACCTAACATATGGAATTAAAATAGGAATTTAGGGATAAAAGGGAAGTGAAACCCTCCAGGGTAAGTCTCTGGGCCAAAATTTTACCAAAAGAACCCGCACATGAAGAAGAGATCAATCAATTAGAACAAAACCCTCTATCTGAAGTTAAGATTAAACAGATCCAGAGAAAAAATTCTTGAGCAAGGCAAAAGAGACAATAAAATACTCCTAGAAATGATGAGTTTTTCCATATTGATGCTCATCCTGAAATCTTGCCAAAACGAAATAGGCGACATGTCTAAGATAATTTGGGATTTTTGTGTTGATGTCACTTTTTATCGTGATAGCCTCGAACCAACATCCATTTGAATGAGGCTAAAGTAAGAACATGTATTGGTACTGACAAAACTTGTTGATTGTCCCATGTCATGAAAATTCTATTAGTGAGCTTGTCCATCAAAACAAGAAAGTCAAAACTTAAATTCAAGCTAAGGAAAGACACAGGGAACAAAAATATTCCAATACTAAAAATAAATATCAATCTAAAGATATACATATTATTACCAATTATGTCTTCTAAAGAAGATGGTTCTAATCCTGATAAGTAATGACTTTATTTTTATCTATGATAAGGATGTTTCAAGTTTTCAAGGTATGTGTCTATTTTTCTTTATTGTACTAAATTTAAAAAAATGGAAAATACAAAATCCATGATTTTGTAGCATCCCTATATTGTTATCCATATAAATGCGTAATATAAGTCTTGTTAGTTGTAACAAGTCCTCCATATTCACTGGATGATGAGCTTATACTCCACAATGGACAATAACTAAGTTATAAAGGAGAAAAGTCATAAAGAGTAAGTCTAGGTCATAAAGGAGAGAAGTCATGACCTAAATGATTACATTGTACATATTTCTTATTACAATAATAGGCATGTTTATTTGAGAATAAGCGTCTCACACTTTCAATTTAATTATTATCAATTATTAGGTGAATGTTAGAGATTTAACCTTTATGGAATATGCTAGAATGGTCATAGTAGTATTCACATATCAAGGGTTAAGATTTATCTCCAAGTTCATTATGCTCTTGTAATTAATTGATGTCAAATTGTTTAATTAAATAAAACATCATATCAGCATATGTCACATTGGACATGTGGTATTAATAAGTCATCGCATTGGCCCATAGTGTTGTAAGAAGATATATTTACTTGAGTTAAGAATTTTCATGGTAAAGTAGGGATAAGAATTTAGAATAAATTTATACTTTAGTTAAATTTTATGACTCTTTTTTATCTGATTAATATTAGATGTATAATGTGGTAAGTATTTTGATGCTTCTCATGGATTAATGTGTATACAAGTCATTTAATTTATGAGGTTGCACTAGTTCAGAAGAAAAAAAACTAGTAAAAGTTCTTATTATCGGGGGTTTAGTCTTGTTGAGTTGGTAATGTGAGATGTATAATGGGATAAGTGTTCTGATTCTTATCATGGATTAATGTGTATACAGGTCATTTAATATATATCATTGCATTAGTTCAAAAGAAAAATAACTGGTAAAAGAAAGTTCTTATTATGGAGGGTGTAGTCTTGTTGAGTTGTTTCTTGTTATATGGTACTCATTTGAAATACAACATCAACCCAAGGATAAATACAATGTAACATTTGATATTTAGTAGACATCACTTTATATATAAATACAAAATTGTTCTCAAAATGGCAATGAATCTACTCTATAGTGGGCATGCATACCATGCGAATATATTTGTATATGTCAAGTACATAATATGTGGTATAGTGAAAAGGAATAATCTTTTAAATCATATAGCGCTCTAGAGTAAATCATGGTTGTTTGGAAAATACAAGGATGCAAGATTGGAGAATAGTTTTCTCAAAGGAATAGATTCTCTAAACTATGAATTTGCTTTCTCGCCTTATAGGATAAACATTTAGTTATTGAATATGTATA
>APFE030707952.1:0-28240 GCA_000404065.3 Pinus taeda
TTATGAAACCAACTCAAGAAAAGATAGAAAAGATAGATCAACGCCTTAGAATTCAGCCTCTTCGAGGGGGAAACCTCCTTTACATTACATAAATGAACAATTATTCGATGATACAAATGAAAGACCTCCTTTCTATATATAGGAGTCTAAGGGGTCATAACATAATCAGAGCCGACATAACAATAATAATGTAAGGGAACAATAATAACAATAGTGGGCTTCTATGGGGCACAATAGTAACACTATGGGCACTGCATGGGTACATCAATATAATAAGTGGGTTGTACTAATAACAATAAGGGGCTACACTAGTAGTATAGGGGTCTAACATTATCTGACCTCAAAACCTTATTCTTCTTCCCTGTCAAGTTTTCTACCTGAGCCCTGAACTCGTGGATCTTGTTGAAGATCTCATCCTTGGCCTTCATGGGAAAAAAATCATTAGTGAATGCTAAAAGAAGTATTTTTTCTGAAATCCATCTACAATTTTCTTTTGAGGTTGATGTTCATCATCATCATCAACATTGATTGTTAATGCATGTTGCATTTCCTTCCTTTTCTTCTAAGGACATTGGGAGGCATTGTGTCTAAAATCATGCCAATTGAAGCAACTGATCTTTGACATATCCTTCTTCTAATCCTGCACCGACATGGGTTTTGCATCTAGATTCTTCTTATAAAACTTTCCAAAATATCTTCTTGTTTTTCATTTCCTTGCGTGAGCAATAAGTGCTTGAATTTCTTCATCCCGAGGTCTTTGCAACCTATCTTGGACAACAATCTAGCCTCCTCTTGGACGCAATCATTCCATAGCTTATTAAACTTTGACAACTTTTCTGGTGCACAAATTCCTTGAACAAGGATCCCACGAGGAAAGAAATCCATTCAGTCAGAGTAACAAGTTCTGCATCACTAATGGTATCTCCAATAGCTCCAACTTCATCTCTCAGCTGAGAGATTCTCATAATATAAGAAATAACAAAATATTATCTAGTCATCATGAGACTTTAGAGTTGATGCCTTGAGGTTAGTTTCTTGCTAGTGCTATCAATTTGGAACAATCCCACCAAAGCATCATAAGGCTTCTTTGGCAGTCTTCGAACTAGCAACATGAGGGATCGAGTGATCCCTTATAGAATCTAGCAAGATTCTCTTAGCCTTGGCTTCATCCTTCTTATACTTGGCTTTCTCCTTAGTTGCCTTTGGTTTTGGAATGAATTTCTCCACATGATCTTGAAGGTCATTTTATTCCAAGACAAGGGGTATCTTGGTCTTCCAAAAGATGAAATTAGTGTCACCATCCAACTTGTCTTCTACTCGAGACTTGGCACCATTTTGACCAGAGATTAAAAAAAACCCAATCAAGCTGTTGAACACTGTCTCTTAGGCTGACTTCAATGACTACTCTTTCAACAATGCTCCAATACCATGTTGAAATTTTATGGCTAAAATAATAGAATACAATTTTCTGCCAGGATTTTATGCCACTGCTATCATTGAATAATTACACTTCATAAAATATCAACTATAAATGTAGTGGGAACTGTAAAGATCATACAAAGATAACCATGCACAATAGAGACAATAATTTCACCCTAGGAAACCCAACCATGGGAGAAAACCCAACAACCTTTCATAGGAGTCTTATTCTTCAGCAAGGTTTACAAATCAATGATTTGTCTAGAAATCTTTGTCAATAACTCAAATCAAACCTAGTAAAAAATATACAAGTCAATGCTTGGAAAAACCAACCAAAATATCAAAAAATCAATGTTGGTCAACTCAACTTGGTCAAACTGCCTTAGTCAAAGTTTGGCCCTAGATTTGACTACATTCAACATGATAAACCTTGCGATTTTGCTGTCAACCTTGCAATTCTACGGTCAACCCTTGGTCAAAATAGTTCAGTCAAACAATCAAACTCGATCAAGTGTTGTGGTTAATTCAGTTGGCCAAACTTGTCTAGAGTTTGGTCAAATCTTCTTCACATGTGCGACCAAGAGGGAGAGAGAGATAAAAGATAGAAAGATGATCTCTAAACCAAATTTCTTCTTGCTCAAACTTGCTCTTCATTGGTGCAGAAATGAGATATCATATCATATATTTATACTTGTCGAATGTGGTAAGATAACCCAAGGGATAGACCCTTTCATTTGGCTGGGCCAACTTGTCATTACAAAAGTGAATTTTAGTTTAATTTTTCTAGGCCGACTTGGAGGCGCCTTTAGCCATGTAGGAATAACTCCCGATGCTACAAAAAATCAACACTCCCTATTAGCAAGGGAGGTATTCTCCTTATCTACAAATAGATTTTCCCTTAAGTGAAATTTATCTTCCACAAGAAAAGTTCACGAGCTTGCTAGGTTGATGTAATGTCTCCTCACATGCACGTCTATAGAGATATATCACTCCATCATGGAGCAATAAATGTGAATGACACGGATCCCTTACACCTAGCCAAATCAACGTGGCTTCTCAAGTAAATGTATCCATCTCCCCTGGTCAAATCAACATGACCCAACCAAATTAGCATGGCTTCTCAGGAGAAGGTTTGCCCCTGGGCCATTCACCCCTGGCCAAATTAGCATGCTTCTTAGGTGAATGCATCATTATTCCCTAATCAAATTAGTAGGACCCTATGGACGAAAAATCATCATGGCTCTAATGGAAGCATGTCTTCCCTATGCCGTAATTTCCCTCGACCATTCACCCCTAGTCAAATCAACATGGATCCATGGGTGAATGTATCAATCTCCCCTAGTCAAATTAGCATGACCTTAGCCAAATCAAAATGGATGTATGGGAGAAAGTCTGCTTCAATCCTACAAGCATCAACACTCTGGGCCATTCAATCGTAGACAAATCAACATGGAACAATGGGTGAATATATCATTCTCCCCTAGTCAAATCAACGTGACCTTGTGGAAGAATGTTTTCTCTATTTTGAAAGCTGTAGAAACATCAACACTCCCTCTCAATGAAGGAGACATTTTGCATCATGCCAAGATTGTCTCAAAAGTATACAAACTTTGCTCTAGTCAAAGGCTTGTTGAGAATGTCTGCATTTTGCTCATCTGTGGATATGTACTGGAGCTTCACTGCTCCCTTTTGCACCATGTCTTAGACCATATCCAACTGTACCATGCAGGTACCTCAACACATGCTATTCCACATGACTTGGCTCAACTATAAACTAACCAACTTCCTTCACTAGATCCATCACCAAAGTTGCTTTATGATCACCCAGACAAGGTGCTCCCTATGACACTAAAGCAAATCCTCTTGTGGCAATCCTTGCTACTCCCTTTGTCACGGAAGCAAATCCTCCTATCATTGAAGCATATCCAACCGTCTAGCATGATCCCCTCATAGAAGGCAAACCGTTGCTAGAGATCTCTCGTCTCTAAGCATTTAGTCTGACAATCTCAATCCATGACATCCTCTTGGAAGGTTGCTTCTTCCACTTAGCCTGACTATCTGCTCCCTTTGAACTGGAATCTCTTATGGTCATCTGGCATGGTCCTAGACATCCTAATAATTTGTACAATCCTCTCTCTTGAACATCAATCACCCCTGTTGAGTCTATGCTTGAGCCCTCAGGTCATACACGAACCTGACCATCTGGTAATTAGAGCAAAAGTATCCTTGTAATTCACTCCCTCTTTGTGGGAGAACCTTCTTGCCACAAACCTCGCTTGGTACTTCTTGATGCTACCATCTATTGCATGAATCATTGCCTTCGAAGCCTTGGAAATGGACTCGTCCTTACTTTCCGCAAACCCAATTCAAGAGTCCATGGAAAAAGGAAAAATCATAACCAAGCAATCATTTTTTGGTATCTAAAGCATACAAAATATAAGGAAAAGAGGTTGACAAAAAAAATCAAAGGAGAAAAGAATATGATTGGAAGTACTTATCTCTTGATCAAGGAAGAAATTACTAAGGGCTGTATGGAACTATCAAATCCCTCTTAATCCTTGCCTCCTTGCATAAATCATTGAAGTCCCTGTAAGTATACTCTCCTCCGTTATCTAACCTCAAAACCATGATCTTATTCCTTGCTAAGTTTTCTACTTGAACCCTGAACTCTTAGATCTTGTTGAAGACCTCATCTTTGACCTTCATGGGAAAAAAAACCATTAATGAATGTCAAAAGAAATATTCTTTCTGAAGTCCATTTGAAATCTTCTTTTGAGGTTGATGATCATCATTATCATCAACATTTACTGCTAATGTATGCTGCCTTTCCTTCCTTTTCTTCTGAGGACATTGGGAGGCATAGTATCGAAAATCGTGACAATTGAAGTGTTGAGAAATCTAGGGAAATAATGATTAGGAGATTTCTCTTCTTAATAATTGCTTGTGATATGCTTTTAATTCTTGTATTATGATATTCTCTTCGTTATATCATCAATGTGTTCTTTTCATCAAGACAATTACCAAATAAACAATAGAAGACAAGAGACACAGTATGTAGGCTTGTTAGCCAGGGCCAAAATCTCTCACTCTTTGAGAAGAAAAACTAGACAGAAAATTCTTCTTATAGATATTCAATTGACAAATACCAAGACCATGACAAAGACCCTTGACTCTAGAATCCTCCAAGACCCTTGTCACTAACCTTGATGTTCTGACTCTTCCCTTACTCGACTTCTTTCTTCTCTAGAACTGCTCCTTTCGACTTCTTCTAGGGAATCTCAGTCTCTATCCTTCCACGCTACTCTTCTCGACTCCCTCTAGATAATATCGATCTCTACTGCTCTTCTTGACTCCCTCTAGAGAATCTTGATCTCTACTACTCTTCTCGGTTTACCCAAATAAACTCGATCTCCTAAGTTAGCCCTAGATCAGAAACCCTAGAATAGAGTTTCTCCTCGGCTCCCTTCTTGCGAGATCTATGTCCAAACAAGATCACTTTAAAAAGTTCTTCTTCGATCTTCTTGAGATGCCTCCAGTCCTTCTTCTTTCGCACATGGGAGAGTATATGACTCAAAACATAAACCCCATAATAAACCTTCCTTCACTATCCCTTCTTCACACTTATGCTTGTAGTCCTCTTTTTGGCACTTCTGCTTGTAGGCTTTTCTCCACACTTCTCTTCACCGAATTTCTTGCTTCTAAGTGAGGCCGAGTGTGGTTATTTATACACACTGTCAAATGTCCTTTAGGCCGACATGATTACAAGGATGAAGGTTTACATCATCTGGCAAGTTCTTCATTCATTGTAGGCCGACTTGAAGAGGTCAAGTGACAAGGTCTTGGAGGAATAATTTTCATAGACAAGTTTAACTCTTTACAAAGTGTAAAATGACTTCATTACATGACAATGACTCTTATTTTATGACTAGATGACAAAAAATTCCTAAAGGCTCTCAAAGGGAGCCTTGACTCAAAAATAAAATCTCTTGCTCATGAAACCCATGATGCAAGCATTATAATATTTTATTTTTCTTCTTTACATCTCTTTACATAAAATCACAATTACATGTCATTATGAAGACCAAACCTAGTTACACTTTTCAACACTCCCTCTTAACTAGGGACGTATTCATAATGGTACTTGGTCATTCTTAATTTGAAGAATTTCTCATAAGAAGAATCATATTGGTAACCCATTTCTTTAACATCATATCAACCAACATTGTCACATAGCAATGCCTTAACTAACAACTCTATCTCTCCACAAGATTTGAGCTCAATGATGGCGAGACCAATGATTTATAGACACTCTTATCATTGTCTCTCTCGGAACATACCCCACCCAGGTTCTCAGGGTGTGTTCCATAAGGACTATTCTTATCTTGGATTCTCAGTCCTCAAAGAATATCGGTCCTTCACGACTACTCTTATCTTGGATGCCCTAACTCATCCTCAAAGAGTATCAGATGCCAAATGATTACCGAATCCTTCCATTCAGCCTTCCTAGGTGAAGACTAGACTGATGTGTCTATCTCTCCCTCCCAATTACGGAGGACATATCTATTCCAACAAAGGAATTTTTATTCATTCCTACAAGGAATGTACCTAAGCTCCCTCTTGGCTTAGGAATTTTCAAGTTTCTTCCAAGTAAGAGACTTTCCAAGCTCCCTCTTAATAGGGACCTACAACAACTCCTCTGGTCGAGATGATGGGACAACCAACTGCTTGAAGAAATCCTTCCTTTGATGTCATGAATTTCTTTGTCACGAAGTTTTCTTCTTTTGGGACTTCTTCATAGGGCATAGACCATCCATCACTTTCATTCACGAGTCAGTCATGTTCTTATTCCTTTCATCAGAAAGTGATTCATCAGTCTACATCTGACCTTGCTTCATGTTATGCTGCCTTCATCATGCTTTCTTCTTTGGAAGGATCTTACATCATTCTACATGGTTCTCATGGAAGACATCCATAGTTCTTCCCTTCGGCAACCCTGCATAAGCTCATCCAGATACTAATTCATAAATAAGAAATGAACAATTAAATCATAATTACTTTTTTGATGGTCTTTTATCATGACATCTTCTTGTTTTCATCAACATCCTGCATACATGTCGACATATCTCCCAAATATATCTATTGTCAAGGGTCTTCATCTTTTCCAATCTTTCGGAGAGATTTCCTAGTCAAACCTTCTTGGTCTTCCGAATGTTTATTGTCTTTACCATGGTTGCATATCTCATGATCTCTTCCTTCCTTTCTTCACACATTTCATTCCCAGGAGCTTCAGAGTTCCTCAGTTGCAGTCCGCCACCGAATATCTCATGATCTCTTTGTTCCTTTCTTCACACATTTCATTCCCAGGAGATTCAGAGTTCCTCAGTTGTAGTCAACCACCTCATATTGCATATGAGGACATATTATGTTGATTTCATCTAATAAATATATGATTCATGTATTCTTGCATCTTTTTTTTGTGTGCATATTCTTTCTTTGATCATGCCCCTTATGATAGAGTGATCCCTGTTGTCTGTAACCATATGACATGAATTTGATAATATCAATTGAGAGCATACATACCTCATCTTCCTTTTGAATAATCCAGACTTCCTTCAACAATTTCCTTTGAATGAAGAGACTTCATTCCCTTGATCTGCTTCACTGTCATGTTATCATACCATCATTCTATGAATTCCACAAGACTGGAATTATTTAAGAACCATTTTACTCTTTCTCTTGATCGATGAATCTGTTGTAGCGGCTACAACCACCCTCCAAAATTTTGGCCTGCACATAATTTCAGAGCCTCCCTTGGGAGTTTCGCTTGATGATTACAAACCCTCAGGTTCACTCTGTGAGTCCGTGGGTGTCTTTGCATCTGCCTTGCTTGTTAATTTCACCCAAGCTTCTGCATATCGGTGTCTAAGTCATGCTTGCGACCATGTTCTTGTTATGCTCAAAGTCTTCGCTTTGTGTGTACTTGTTGTGTTCGCTATGAAAGCATCTGTCACACTCACACACAGAGTCACATTCAATGTCGCACAAGTGTCGTCACGGTCGATCAATGATCAATCACGAGTGTCGCTTGGACCATCAGTAAGTTATGTTAAACATGTGTGTCTAGATGTTTTGACTCTTGAGTTGTTTCGTCGTTGAGTCATATGAGTGTGTGTTTGCATGATCACTTATGCATCTTTCGATCGTTCACACACTTAGTCATTTTGCTGAAATTTTGATGACTGGACTCCCCTTAGACAGCAGGACCATTACCCCATCGTCGACTCGATCGACTATCACCCATAAAAACGTAGAAACACCAAGCAAGTCTTTCCAAGATGCGTTGGTCATAAGCAATCCAATCAAATTTCATGCTGACCACTCGGACAGTCAGACCCGACAGCCACTCTGGGACTGACTCCCCTCAAAGATTGCGCAGAGGCTACTGACCTTGCCCACTCTGCTAACTGAGAAAGTTGCGCAAACATGCTTGACAGACACCAAATGCCTGTCCCTGTCTCCCTTAGAAAATTGCGCAGTTTTCCCAGTCAGTCCTCCCGACAGTCGACCGGTTGCTCATCCAGGAAATTGCGCAGTTTTCATGAGCAAGCCTTCTGTTGGACAGCAGTCCGCTCATCTTAGAAACTGCATAGAGATGATTAGTAGGCTAACCTATCAACCTCAATGCAGTTTTCCTCACCAACAACTCCTAACAGCAGATTGCTAGTTCCCTCCAGGAATTGTGCAGTTTCTGCTGCCAAGCTCCTAGTAGCAAACTGCTAGTTCCCTCCAGGAATTGCGTAGTTTCTGCTACCAAGCACCCAGAAGCTGACTGCTTGTTCCCCTTGGGAATTCCACAGTTGTTTTTGTTAGTGACCCAACAAAAAACTGCTAGTTTCCTTTGGGAATTGCGTAGTTTTGACTACCAGGCTCCCAGCCAGTTCCTCCTAAAAACTGCACAATTTCTACCTGTTGATCCTCCTTGCAGCCTGACCTATTCCGCCAGAAAATTGCACAAATTTTGCCTTCCATCCCCTACTACCTGCTCATTCTGGAAACTGCGCAGATCCTGCCTACCTTGCGTTCCTGCAGCCTAGACTGTCCCTCTCAAAATTTGCGCAATTTTGCCTTCCAGCCGAGCTGGACCTCGCGGGCAGTCACTGTCGACTTGGATTGCCCATCTTCTTCACTCAGTGACTCTTGCATAGTTTTCATCCGAAATGATCATGTGTCATGGTAGACTATGAGGTTTTTGGATTTGACGTTGTCTCGTCATGAGTGACTACAGGCACAGGTACACTAACAAACATGACACGACAGTGGAAGGGATGAACGAAGGGAGCACATGCAGAATGACAAGCTCACCAACGGACGAATGAACGATGCATGCGAAGAGATGTTCTTGCAAACAAATGATCATGCAAAGATGTGTTCGCGGACGAACGGACGAGCAAACATGCAAGATGTGTTCACGAACGGAAGAACGGACGAACATGCACCTTTCGCGAACAGATGAGCTTGTCAAGCCTTCCAACATGCAAGTAGGGAACAACATGCCAAAGCATCATCAAGTGAACCAATGATCATCGAAGACTCCACACACTTTGCCATGCGGAGGTGAAGCTGTGCTACACCATGAAGACATCCATCACCTAGCAGCACTATAGCTTGACATGCACTCTAGCAGCAACACAAATGTACCAGCACTATCATGTCGAGTCATGTCGCCCACATCTCTACTATGGGCTATATTGTCAATCAATGTAATGTAATGTGGAAGTCCAAGAGACCCACTTGTTGTACAAAGAGTCATGAAAAGTCGAAAAGTCATGGAAGTCAAACAGTCATGAGGGTAGTCGAACAACCACAAGGGTCAGTGTCACCCTTGGCTATAAATACCCCTCATTTGTACATGCAAAGGAATTTTCACCTCAGCTCTTCCCACATAGCCAAGAGAGTGTAATATTTTCTTTGAAGAGTAAGTAGTGGCTCCAACGCCCCGCTCATGGGGTTAATGATGTATGGTGTAACGATGTGTCTTGGAACTTTCTCTTAATTTAGAAGTCTGCTAATAGGCCATCACATTTTCACACATGTATTGTAATTGTTGTAAGACTAATCTTGAACACTTGTAATGCATGTTGCTTTAACCTGTGTTGAACACTTGAGCTATTTCACTTGTTGTAATACATAATATGTTAATGGAAATGTGTTGTATATGCTGTTAACGTTGTCTCGCCCATGTTGGCTATCTCCTGGGACATCAGAAAAACCTTTCACATAAAGCTTGCTGTAACAACTATTGCACTTGTTCAGACTCATCCGTTGAGTGCTATACGTGTTATCTTACCTTGTGCGTTGTGACTGCCGCATCCGTGTGGACTGCTCCTCCGAAATATGCGCACGTCCTATTGTGTTGTGTGTTCCTAGCCGAGTTGGGACTTTATCCCAACCAAATTGGGACTCACTCTCACCCTCTCGCCTTACAGTGAAAGAACCATTGACACAAGTACACTAGCATCCACTAGGCACGCGAACCTCACTTCTCGAAGGCAAAGAAAACCACTCTCTTGTGTTGACAAGCAAGAGTTGAGGCAAATCCTTAAGGCAATGGCAACCGGGCCATCATATCGGATGGGACTCCCACACCAAATAGTGTGAGGTCTAGTTGGGACTTCATGCCGGGGTGATCCCTTGAATGTTGGCGGGTCCAACATCATCAACATTTCTGGCGCTAGAAGGAGGGCAACCAGTTGTATATGGCTGAACATTCCCTCACACTCATTCATCAATGATCTAGTCAAGGCAGTGACTCGCATTCCATCTCACCTACACCCAACTTTGCAGTTGGTTACTCCTCACCACCCAAGACTGAACATGAGATTCCATATCAACAGCTTCGCTCTGTCTATCCCATCACTCGCTAGTTCGCGGAAGCAGTCAGATTGATCCTAGGCATACAACATCTTCCACACACATCTAGGAAGCCAAAAACCACTGCCACAGGAGTTGTTGTATCATCGGTGGAAGAAGCAATCCCTACCACACTTGAAGGTCTGGAAGAAGCTATTGAAGGCAGAGAGGAACCTCTGATCTTCTGCTAAGGTGAACAAGACACTCTTGTGATCCTGGGATCGAACTCCGGTATAGGAGGCGGAGGGGAAGGCAGCGGAGGAGGTGGAGGCGGAGATGAACCAAAGGACTCAGAGCCAAAACCATCATACTCTGAAAGAGAGGAAGATGATGAAGAAGAAGCAGAGATGGCTGACCCAAATAATGAATGGATGACTCAGGGACCATTAACTCTCTCAGCTATTCTACACAAGATACTGAAGCGAGCGGAGAGAATGAACATCAAGTTCGACTCTGACAGCACGGTGAAGGTAGAAGACCATTTAGACAACTTCTACCTATTGCTGCAGACCCTTGAGTCACGACATGAAGATATAGCATGTAGATTGTTCCTATGTACCTTGGATGCGCAACTTCTTGGTATCACAACCTTTCGCTGAACTCTATACAGAACTGGGTTGCATTCAAACACATGTTCCTTGAGAAGTTCGTTGATGACAAGACCCCAACCATGCTACTCAAAGAGTTGGGAAGCCTTAAGATGGAGGGAAAAGAGAAAGTGAAAGATTTCAATAAGAGGTTTACATGTATATTAAACAAATTCGCAGTAGACACTAAACCTCATGACTCCATCACCATTGATTACTACACGTCTGCACTGTCGACCAATGTTGCGTAGTTCGTCAAGCGAGCTGCGAAACCAACACTTCTGGAAAATTGTGAAGAGACTATCACCATTGAGAAAGACCTGCATGTAATTGGAGTCATCAAGGATGACGAATCAATAAAGGACTCCAAGGATGCGAGAAAGAAGTCCCAAGCAGTGGCGAGCAAGGGTAGAGACAAGGAAGCAATCGATTTTGAGGCCCTCACTCATCTCGTCAAGAGCTTGACCACTGAAGTGTCCAAACTCAAACAATGTAAAACAGACACATTTGCAAGCAGTCACCTGCCTAGGCAGAGATAAGCTAGCAACTCATCAATCACCAGCCGGTTCGTTTCAAAAATTGCACAGAAGCCTTTGTTCCAGCTCGAACAGTGTTTAGATCCCAAGTGCTTTCTACAATCATACACTCGATGAGGGAAGCAATATGCGGGAGTAGCCGGAAGACATTGATGATCACGAAGAGGTTGCACCTGATGAACCATTAAGCTCACAAACAATGTGAAAGACGAACATCGAGAAGCAACCCTGAAAGCAAACTGAAAATTACAATCTTTGGAGTAAATGGTGCTCCCCCTATACTTAGGGAGATGCAAGAAAAGATTAGACTGCTGATAAGGAAGGCTGATCCACCGACCGCCCCAAAACAGAAAACACAAAGCAAGTCGAGGAAGACAGTGGCAGACAAAAGCGCATCCATGAGCAACAAGTTGCAAAACACTTCGTCAGACAACACAAACACCCGTTCTAGCCCGAACACCTTGGTAAGTCTACCACCTCTGGATTACAACATTGTTGATGACATGAAGAAAACTCGAGCAAACATTAGTTTTTTCGAGTTAGCTAAGATCTAGAGTCAGCGAAATATCCTGTTGTGCACATTGGGACAGACAACAACAGACAACGTGACCTCTACTAGCAAGGGAGCAAGCACACCTCTCAGATCAATTTCCACTGTGCTCAATACACTCCAAATGGAAGAAGCAAACTCAAGTTTCCCTCCATTCATACTTTCATTCGAAGTTTTTCACTACAATGTTCACAACTGCTTGGTTGATTCTGGCACAACATCCAACATCATGCCACTCTCCATTGCTAAGAAGATCAATGCGCAATGGAGCAAGACATTTGCGTGAATCATCCAACTTGATCGAACATTGGTACCAGCGATTGGTGAACTGGGAAACTCGATCATCAGACTATCCCATGACAGTCGAGTCCACCAATGCATCAACATAGTTGTTATGGATATCCCGAAAGCATATGATCTATTACTCGGAAGACATTGGTCCAACAAGCTAGATGGATATTTTGCTACAGACTAGTTTCACACGTGGCTTCCGTACAAGGGAAAGTGCAACCAAATCTGGGTAGAATCCGAGAGGTACATGACACATAATGTCACTCCCCTCAATGGTGAGAATGAACTGTTGGCCTTCGTAGAACTCATGTTTGGCAACTGCCTCCTTGAGACAACATTGGGGTGTTATCCTGCACAGCCAGCTCCAACCCCACCAGATGCACAGTTGGGACTCCTTCCTTGCCCAACTGATGGTAATGAAACTTGTACAACACATTGTAGCAATAGTAGCAATAGTAGTAACAATAATACTAGCACATAAAGCGGTTTGTGTACAAATGAGTTGTGGACCATGTACTTTGACGGATCAAAGACACAGGACGGCTTAGGAGCCGGGTGTGCTTTGATCGACCCTTACAACAGGAAGCATATGGTTTCAAGTCGCTTGGAGTTCGAGTGCACGAACAACGTAGCAGAGTATGAAGCACTCATGTTGGGCTTACAGAAGGACATCGACGTTAATGTGGTCATGCTCAAAGTGGTAGGTGATTCAGAGATAGTGGTATGACAGGTACATAACACCATTCACTGTTTATCACTGCATCTCAAAAATTTCCAACTAGAGGTATGGCAACTAATCTCAAACTTCCAAGCATTTAATATCACTGTTGTACCACGTACGCGTAATGTAGCTACCAATGCATTGGAAAATCCAGCCTCGAGAATGTCACCGATTAGGGATACATTTACTATTGAAATTTTGTACAAACCATCTATCCCGGACAATATAACTAACTTATGCATGTTTAATGATGATCAACAGATACTGCATTTCATGGCCAACACTAACGTCTTCAAAGATGCAGTGATAGATGATGACGAGCACGAGCGCTCTCTGAAAGTAGAAGCTAGTAACAGGAAAGGCCACCTTATCACAAAAGGTGTGGCAACATTGGAAAAGATTTATGAGTTGCAAGAACATTTCCAGGGGCCAAGGAACAACAAGACCCACAGTTCCACCATGAGGCATGAACCGATAAACCTGGGAACAGAACACAATCCGAAGTTTGTCAATCTTGGTACGTGTTGTACATAGCAAGAGTGGCAAGTCTTTATCTGCTTGTTCAAACAATATCGAGATGTGTTCACGTGGACGTATGATGATCTGAAATCTTATGACATGCAGATCATCCAACATATCATCCTAATCAAAGAAGGGGTCAAGCCATATCAACAGAAGCTGAGGAAAGTACATCCGTCGCTTGAACCCATCATACAGAAAGAGCTTACTAAGCTGTTGGATGCACAGATCATATACAAAGTTCGCAATTCCACATGGGTCTCCAACCTTGTTTCTATACATAAGAAGTCTGGGGAAATCCATTTGTGTGTCAATTTCCGGAACATAAACCACCCCTCGGACAAAGACAACTACCACGTGCCATCTATTGAGCACATTTTGCAAATAGTATCTGGGGCACAAATGTTCTCTCTTCTTGACGGTTTTTCAGGATACAATCAGGTTTTGGTAGCAGAACCTGACAGACTCAAAACTACTTTCCGTACCAAGTGGGGTACATTCGGTTATAAATGAATGCCGTTTGGGCTTGTAAACGTAGGTGCAACATTTCAACGTGCCATGGACATCACCTTTTGCAGACTTGTTGGACAGAGCGTGGTGGTATACCTCGATGATGTGACTGCGTTCTCAAGAAGATGAGAAGACCACATACGCCATCTAAAGAAAATCTTTGAGCGATGCTGGAGATACGAGATTTCCTTGAATCCAAAAAAGAGCGTATTTTCAGTGTCGGAGGGGAACCTCCTCGGACACATTTTTGCCAAAAGTGGGATCAAGGTGGATCCAGACTGGGTACAAACCATTACATAGATTCCTTACTTAGTCAACAAGAAAGCCATGCAATCCTTCTTGGGCAAGATAAACTTCCTCCGGAAGTTCATCTCGGATTATGCGCAGATAGTTAATTCCATGCAGGACATGATCAAGAAAGATGTAGTCTACAAATGGGGTAAGAAGGAAAAGTATGCATTCCCCCGGATCAAGCAGGCCATTGCAGAAGCACCTGCGCTCTATAGCCCAAATTTCAAGAAATATTTCCTGCTATACACCTTCAACCTTCACTTCTGATAACTCACTAGCTGCAGACAAAGCTAATGATGAACGTCCCATCTCCTTCATGAGTGCAAGCATGCAGGGACCAGAGCTAAACTACCCCGCCATTGACAAGCAAGCTTATGCAGTTTACAAGGCGGTGAAACACTTTAGGTCCTACTTGCTGAAGAACCACTACATAGTCTTCGTCCCCCACCTAACAGTTTGCACATTGCTTGTACAACAAGAACTGGGTAAATGACGTGCGAACTGGATGACGGGCTTGCAAGAGTATGACCTTGAAATCAACCCAGTGCACACGATCCAAGGACATGGGCTTTGCAGACTTGTAGTTGAAGTAGTACACGCTCCAGAGAGTGAATAAGAGCTCGCCAGTTGGGAGCAGGAAATTGAGATGTATGATATAAGGTGAGCAACACCCACTGAACACAAAACCTCTTGGTATGCAGATGTGCGCCAATACCTTGAGCATGACACCATACCCTCTCATATTTCCATCAGACAGAAGTGGGAATTGCGCCTGAAAGCCTTAGCATATCAGTTGGTGCACAAAGTGCTTTATAAAAAGCACAGTAATGGAGTTTCTCTCAAGTGCCCGGAGGTACATGAATCAGAGAAGGTACTTCAAGATCTGCATGACAGACCCATTGGGGGTCACTTTACGGGAAACACCACTACACACAAAGTTATGCAAGCCAGTTTTTATTGGCCCACATTATTCAAGGATGCACATGCTTATGCCCGCAAGTGCCCAGTTTATCAGTGATGCGTCGATAGAACACGAAGATCAGTAGCCCCACTACACCCTGTTGCAGTGACCGAACCATTCCAATAGTGGGGCCTGGACATCATTGGGGAAATTTTCCCTCATTCGTCAAAACAACACCGCTACATCCTAACAACAACTGACTACTTCACGTAGTGGACAGAAGCAGTTTTTCTCAAACAAGTGAATGACTAGGAGGTCATCAGCTTCCTCCAACAGAACATCATCTCACGCTTTGGCATTCCAGTATCACTTGTTTTTGATAATGAAACTTATTTTTTGTCTTTGAAACTCTATGAATTTGCATTACAGAATGGTATTGTGTTAAAGTATTCATCTAACTATTACCTGCAAGAAAATGGTCTAACGGAGTCCATGAATAAAAACCTCATCTGTATAATCAAGAAGACCATTTTCTCTGAGCAGCACAACTGGCATGCCACCCCGACGAATGCATTATGGGATGACCATGTAACACCCTAGCCCTCTCTGAATACCTCACCATACTTCCTGGTTTATGATAAAGAAGCCATACTTCCACCAAATATTTACTTGCCTGCACTTCAGCTTTCCCAAGAATCCCAAGGCAAGCCTTGCCATCTAGTTCAACGTAGGATGGATTGCCTCCATACGCTTCAGGAAGAAAGGATGAAAGCAAAAGAAAAATTCACACTCCACCAAAACCGTATCAAGAGATGGTTCGATAAGAAGTCTGAAGGGAAAACTAACTTCAATGTTGGTGACTTAGTTCTGAAATGGGATAAGCCCCATGAAGACAAAGACAAACATACGAAGTTCCAGTCCCCGTGGATTGGTCCGTACACAGTTCACGAGAATCTTGGCCCACACACGTATCATTTGCAATCACTTGACGGGAGGATTGACAACCTTCCAGTCAACGATCGAGATCTCAAGCATTATTTTTAGTAGGCCGAGCCGCGCCTGTGCCATGTACATAGTCTGCTTGCTGCTTGTTGTTTTCATCTTGTTTGCTTTGCTTATTATCTTTGTTTTTACTTTGTTTGATTATGCTTACTATTTTTGTTTATGTTTGTTTTGTTTGCTTGGTATATTACTATTTTTGTTTCCGGAAATAAGTGTTGTCAACTACTACGTTCTGGATTTTGAATAGATTATGTGGCTGAAATTTGAAGAGACTTGTGACATTGCAACACTTGGCCAATGTTGTGTCTATCTTCTCTGTGCTTGGTTATAACCTTTGGCTGATGAAGCCTTGACGGAAAATACGAGCTGTCTGCAAGGGAAGTTTTGGTCCAACCATGAACCTGTGTCCACAGTGGGAAGCCCCATGCCTGTACTCAGCCTTTTTCTTTGTGTGTTCAAGCTCATCCAACTAGTAGAAACGGAGAAGGGGAAAATCCAAATGAGAAAACCTATGTCATAGGTCTTACATGCTTCTCTGAAGGAACAACCTCTTCTGCTCTTAATAAGTTGCGATCCCTCTTCTGCCCCAAAAACACGTAAGTGCCTATGCATAGTCCTCTTGAGAAATACAAAGGCGAAAGAAGAGAAAGGCTTCCTGCGCAGAGAGGTGAAGCATGCAACTCCACCGCGGTATTGACCAGGCTCACTAGCAGTGGAACAATGTGTGTGTTCCTACATGACTCCACCAGGGTACTGTCCAAGCCTACTGGCAAAAGAGCAACATCAGAGATGAAAACTTATAGTCTAAAAATCTTCAACTCGTGAGCTAAACTATCCTTCCCAGATTTGAAACACTGGGATCTAAGCTGAACTTTTGATTGTGTTTGACTGAGTTGGCAAAGGGTGAACCATGTATGTCCATGGGGTAAGTGGTGAAGCCGAGGTAACCTGCGCATCGATTCAATACTCCTCGAAAGACCAAGGCCTTGTGCTAGCAATGAACCAAAACAGAGAAGCTGGAGTTCTTCCAGTGTGTCGCCAAGTGTTGTAGCGGCTACAACCACCCTCCAAAATTTTGGCCTGCACCCAATTTCCTAGCCTCCCTTGAGAGTTTCGCTTGATGACTACAAACCCTCAGGTTCACACCATGAGCCCATGGGAGTCTTTGCATCGGCCTTGCTTGTTAATTTCACCCAATGATATGAAATGATCATAAGTTAAAACTGAAGTAGAATTGATTATGCCATTAATGAATTGAATGTTAACTGTAAGTGTAGAAACCGAGAGAACTACTTGAGAAGAAAGACTTTACGTCAGTTGATAAAACATGAGTAAGATGCAAAATAGTAACGAAAACAATGAATACACAATGATGCGAGACAACAAGATCGATTACAGAGTTTGTCCTTGATGGACTACGTCTCCGGGTTCGCTTTCAATATGGGAAACCGCTTTATTAGGATTGAAACTAAGGAGGTCAATTACACAACAATTTGACAGAAATGAATGTGCACACAAGAACTTCTGATCACTGTCAAAGGATATTTCTCTGAACCATCTTTCCAACGCCTGTCACGGTTTCCAATTCTGACTTCGGATGCTCCTGTTACACTGAAAACAAAATTGACTATAACCTCCAAAACCTGCATACAAAAACCCAAAACCACTCCCCCTTTCACTTCGACGAGCAAACTTCCTTTTGAAACCCACCAGGTACACTCTAAGCTCCTTAGGCTGAGTTTATGAATGAATCAGTTGAAATTTAGAGTTTGTTGGACTTGGTCTTATTAAGTTTTGCCACCTTAGGGTTATTGTTCATGGTCTTTTAATTAGTTTAAATGCTAAAACAGTGAAAACCCATATTTAAACTTTATAATAAAAGCAAAACCATAAATGGTTTGCTGACCAGGTAGAGGAGGGTGACCGTTACATGTGACCATCCGCAGGCTGCCACCTCCGCGCTTGCCCCTGGCGGTCTCGGCTGAAGGTGCTTCGATGGCTACATATTACGGTTATCAACCTCCATTCACATGTCAACCCGACACGGTAACAACTCCGTTGCGGTTAAACTGAACTCCAACGGTCTTATACCCACATCCATTCACATGCACATGGTTCTCGCTACGGTTTCCTCTGTGGTTAGGCACTGCTACAATTATACTCTGATAGTCTACTACCCGTAGCTGCACACCGCTCACATGTTGAGGTTTTCTCTCATGGTTCTGATGCAGTTAGGGATGGAAGTTAGGGACTGTGTTTACAGTTTGCAATGTTTGCAATGTTTTTGTATTGGCCTAGAGCTTGTAACACATAGGTTTTATGTATTTTTTTTGGAATTGTATTAATACATAGATTTGTAATGTAACATAGGTTTAGGACTTAGGTAATATGTATTTTTTAATACATTTAGGTTTGTAATATGGTTTAGAACTTAGGTTTAGGTGTTTGAATGCATGGATTTAGGTGTATTACAGTTTAATCTTAGGTTTTAACATTCTAATGCATGGTTAGGGTTTTAGGTCTTTACATCAAATAAAAAACCCATTTACCACCAAATGTCATAAAGCGACATTAGCAACATTTGTCTCTTGATGACGATAACCAAACCCTTGTAAAATGGACGACAAAACCCATGTCGACACTAAATTCTGCAAAGTTGATGGCAACCACTTGTCGACAACCCAAATCCTGCGAGACGGACGACAAACACATGTCGACGACCAAATCCTGGCGGAACTAACGATAACCACATGTCAACAGCTAGGTACAAAATCACATCAACTGAACACCATGACAAACCATAGACATCACCTAAAAACCTAAACCATAAACAACACTGTTGAAACTGAACGAAACCATACTGAATTGCTGATGATGATATTGAACACTGAGAATGAACCTGTGAAACTGATCTCACGAGATCCCCTTGGATCAATTCTCTCCACTTGAAAGCTTTTGGACCAAAAAAGTTTGACTTAAACAAATAATCGATGAGGGTAGAGCTCCCTCACCTTCCACCTTGCCCTGATGATGTATCAATACATTCGATCAATCACCTACAAGTGATGTCCCTGATGATGCTGACCATGGCACATTTTGAATCGGTGACCTGTTCCCTCCATTTGCAATATTTACAACTTGCGACGATGGTTAAACAACTTATTATGAACATGGAAATTGATTTCTTTCCACGAAATACCATGAGTTAGTGATTCATAATCATCTTTGAAAATAGTCTCTACATGATATTGTTCAATACCATTGACATGTATTAACAATCTACGTTGAGGAATGACAGAGACAATCAAAGATATTTTTGACATCAAACCAGCTACTTGACTTGACATACTTTCCTGCTTCCTGATTACTAAGTGAACTTGCTGCAAATAACCCATCAAATTGTAAGGTGAAAACTGTTGCAACTTAGTTTGAAAGTATTGAATTAGTTGTTGATTTGTTAGAATCACTATTTCTTCATTTATTAAATGATGTTTCCATTGATTAGCACTTTCCCTTGATGCATAAGTTTCCCTTAGATACTTTGACATTGCTTTAGAAAAGGCTTTGACATAAAAACAAATGGGCTTCCTCTCCACTTGAAAAGAGGCTTCCAGATTGTTTGAAACATGAAATGGTGACATAATACAAGAGAAATTTATCACTAATTTGCCCCAATACTGATCTGCATCCCTGTAAATGTTAATTTCCAAACTTGAACTGAATTGATTCATTCTGACATTAGGAAGAGGAGCTTTAGGCATCAATTGTAATTCATATTGTATTCCCTACTTATGAGTAAGACTGGTTTCTTGAGATAGAACTGGAAAAGTTTCTACCTTTTTCATCAAACTATCTTTAAGCTGAGTCTCATAGCCTGAACAAACATCATGTTGATTCGTATGTTGTTCCTTTACACACATGATTACAAATATTTTATTTGAACTTATTAATCGCTTCATCTGATTAGCAACAATATTCAAATGATTTTTACTTTGATGTGCCTTGACAATAAATTCAACCCCATCTTTCTTAAGGTGACTCCTGTAAAATACTGCATCACGATCATAAAGATAAGGACTTCCTAAGACAACTCCACATATGTTTACTGGAACCTCATTTAATTCCACTTCATCAATGTAATTAACTGTAATGGCAAATCTTAATCGACACAGTTTTGTGACTTTTATCTGAGTTGATTTATTTAGCCATCCTAACGGGTAAGGTCTTGGATGATTCCGTGTCTCCAAACCCAAATTCTTAACTAAATATTCATATATTAAGTTTGTCTGTGATCCACTGTCAAACATTGTATCTATCTTTGCGTGCTTAGAATTTATCCTTATGTTAAATAATTCAACTCTTTGATCCTCATTTGAAGGATTTATGTTTGATGAAGATGCAATAGTATTCGAACTTGAATCAGTGTAAAAGTTTTACCTGTCATAACCATAGCAGTTATCCTCCTTTCATCCCCTGAATCTGAACTTAGATCTTGCTGGACTGCTGCAATTGCCTTCTTTTCATCCTTCTCCTTAAGGAACTTTTTGGGCTTAAGTTCTGGATGAATTTTCCAACACTTAGATTCATCATGACCGATTCTATGGAAACGAGAACAAGTAGGTCTTTCCTTCTGAACTATCGTTGATTTCTTTCTCTTCGAATTGTTCTTCCCTTTACTGTCATTGGAATCTTTGATTTCCAACTCTTTGGATGATTTCGATGAAAACTTCAATGGCCTACCACCTGATTCAATATGTATGGTCTGAACACACACTTCATCAAAATCATCAGGATTAAACATCAATAATGTATGCTGCAAATATGAATGTAAACTGTCGATGTATTTTAACAAAGTTTCACGTGTATCTAATGAAATACCAAGCACCAATGCTTTCTTTCTGAACTCCTGAGTAAACTCCTCAACACCCTACCCTTTACCTTACCTCAGATGCTGCCAATCAATCACAACTTGTTGCATGTATCTTAAAGGATAGAATTGTTTCCTAAGAGCTTTTAAGAAATTAGACCATGAAGAGATGACTTTTCCTTTTTGCTTTACATCTCCCTGAGTTTTACTTTCCCACCAGATTAAAGCTGTTCCCCCCATTCTCAGTGTAGCTAACTGAATTTTCGTTTTATCATCAGAAATGTTCTGAATACGACAATACACTTCTAACTGCTTAATCCAGTTATCTAGCTTTTCAGGATTCATTTCGCCATCACAAATCGGTAGCTTAAACTTTACATCAAGTTTCAAAAGAGAGGTTTTCTTCGGTTTCTTTTATGTTTCAGGTTCTGCGCTGGAAGAAGAAGAAGAAGATGATGACGATGGAGATGATGGAGGTGAAGGTGGTTTATCAGCCTTGCCTTTACCTTTGTCCTTCCTCGATGTCTTTGAAGAAGAAGCTGCATCTCTTGCCTTCTTGTCTTCGTACAGTTCTCCCACCATTTGCTGCATAGTCAAGAATGCTTGCTGCAACTATTCATCACTCATCTTAGTTTCAGTGTTTTCCCCTACATCAGATCCTGTCATGGTTAATTTATGAACGACTCGTTGCTTTCCAATCTCTGGATCAATCTGCTCAATGATTCCTTCTCCACGTTGCGACTTTGACTTGGTTAACATTCAATGGAAAATTCTACAAATGCAACCTGCTCTGATACTAAATTATATGATCTGAAATGATCATAAATTAAAAATGAAGTAGAATTGATTATGCCATTAATGAATTGAATGTTAACTAAAAGTCCAGAAACCGAGAGAACTGCTTGAGAAGAAAGACTTTACGACAGCTGATAAAACATAAGTAAGATGCAAAACAGTAATGAAAACAACGAATACATAGCGATACTAGACAACAAGATTGATTACGGAGTTCGTCCCTAATGGACTACATCTCCAGGTCCGCTTTCAAGATGGGTGGCCGATTTATTAGGATTGAAACCAAGGAGGTTGATTACACAACAATTTGACCGAAATGAATGTGCATGCAAGCACTTTTGGTCACTGTGAAAGGTTAGCTCTCTGAACCAACTTTCCAACGCCTATCATAGTTTCCAATTCCGACTTCGGATTCTCATGTTACACTGAAAACAAAATCGACTATAACCTCCAGAACCTGCATACAGAAGCCCAAAACGACTCCCCCTTTCACTTCAATGAGCAAGCTGCCTTTTAAAACCCACCAGGTACACTCTAACCTCCTTATGCCGAGTTTAGGAATGAATCAATTGAAATTTAGAGTTTGTTGGACTCGACCTTATTAGGTTTTGCCACCTTAGGGTTATTTTTCATGGTCTTTTAATTAGTTTAAATGCCAAAACAGTCAAAACCCATATATAAACTTTCTAATAAAAGCAAAACCGTAAATGGTTCGCTGACAGGGCGAAGGAGGGTGGCCGTTACATGTGACTAATTGCAGCTGCCACCTCCACGCTTGGCCCCAACGGTCTCAGCTGATGGTGCTCCGGTGGTTACATATTACGGTTATCAACCTCCATTCACATGTCAATCCGACACAGTAACAACTCCACTGTGGTTAAACTGAACTCTGACGGTCTTATACCCACATCTGGTCACATGCACATGGTTTGGTCACATACACATAATTCTCGCTGCGGTTTCCTCCGTGATTAGGCACTGCTACGGTTATACTTTGATAGTGTTCTACCCGTAGCCGCACACCGCTCACATGTCGAGGTTTTCTCTCTCTGTTTCGATGTAGTTAGGGACTGTGTTTACAGTTTGCAATGTTTGTAATGTTTTTGTATTGGCCGAGAGCTTGTAACACATAGGTTTTATGTATTTTTTTTTTGGAATTGTATTAATACATAGATTTGTAATGTAACATAGGTTTAGGACTTAGGTAATATATATTTTTTAATACATTTAGGTTTGTAATATGGCTTAGAACTTAGGTTTAGGTGTTTGAAAGCATGGATTTATGTGTGTTAGGGTTTAGTCTTAGGCTTTAACATTCTAATGCATGGTTAGGGTTTTAGGTCTTTACATCAAATAAAAAAACCCATTTACCACAAAATGTCACAAAGCGACATTAACAACATTTGTTTCATGATGATGACAACCAAACCCCTGTCAAATGGACGACAAAACCCACGTTGACACCAAATCTTGCAAAGTGGACGAAAACCACATGTTGACAACCCAAATCCTGCGAGACGGATAACAAACACATGTCGACGACCAAATCCTAGCGGAACTGATGACAACCACATGTCAATAGCCATGTAAGAAACCACATCAACTGAACACCATGAAAAAACCATAGACATCACTTGAACAACGCGAACCATAAACAACACTGTCAAAACTAAATGACATCAAACTGAATTGCTGACGATGACACTGAACATTGATGATGAACCTGTGCAACTGATCTGACAAGATCCTCCTAGATCACCCAAGTTTCTACATGTTGGTGTCTAAGTCATGCTTGCGACCATGTTCTGGTTATGTTCAAAGTCTTCGCTTCATGTGTACTTGTTGTGTTCGCTATGAAAGCATTTGTTGCACTCACACATGGAGTCACATTCACTGTCGCACAAGAGTCGTCATGGTCGATCAACGATCAATCACGAGTGTTGCACTTATCACTTGCACCGTCGATCAATGATGTTAAACATGTGTGTCTGGATGTTTTGAGTCGTTTCATCGTAGATTCATATGAGAGTGTGTTTGCATGATCACCTACACATCTTTTGATCGTTCACACACTTAGCCATTTTGCTGAAGTTCTGACGACCAGACTCCCCTCAGATAGCCGGACCATCACCCTGCCGTCGACTCGATCAACTATCACCTAGAACAATGCAAAAGCACCAAGAAAGTCTTTCCAGTCTGCGTTGATCACAAGCAATCCAATCAAATTTCATGCTGACCACTCGGACAGTTGGACCTGACAGCCACCCCGGGACTGACTCCCCTCAAAGATTGCACAAAGGCTACTAACCTTGCCCGCTCCGCTGACTAAGGAAGTTGTGTAGATAGGCCAGACAGACACCAAGTGCCCATCCCTGTCTCCATTAGAAAAGTGCATAGTTTTCCCAGTCAGTGCACTTGACAGTCGATTGACTGCTCATCTAGGAAATTGCACAGTTTTCATGAGCAAGCCTTCTATTGGACAACAGTCCGCTCAGCTTAGAAACTGTGCATAGATGATAAGATGTCCAACCTATCAGCCTCAGTGCAATTTTTCTCACCAGCAGCTCCTAGCAGCATACTTCCAGTTCCCTCAAGGAATTACACAGTTTCTGTTGCCAAGCTCCTAGCAGCAAATTGCCAGTTCCCTCTAGGAATTGCGCAGTTTATGCTGCCAAGCACCCGGCAGCTAACTGCCTGTTCCCCTTGGGAATTGCACAGTTTCTACTACCAGTGACCCAACAACCAACTGCTAGTTCCCTATGAGAATTGCGCAGTTTTGACTGCCAGACTCCCAGCCAGTTCCTCCCAAAAACTGCGCAATTTCTGCCTGCTAATCCTCCTTGTAGCCCAACCTGTTCCTCCAGAAAATTGTGCAAATTTTTCCTTCTAGCCCTTTCTACCCGATTATTTTGGAATCTGTGCAGATCTTGCTTACCTTGCCTTCCTGCAGCCCATACTGTCCCTCCTAAAATTTGCGCAATTTTGCCTTCGATCCAAGTCGGACCTCGTAGACAGTCATTGTCGACTTGGATTGCCAATCTTCATCACTTAGTGACTCTTGCGCAGTTTTCATCAGTAGTGCCTAGAGCCATCATCCCGCTTCACAACCTTGTTGCCTCTCTTGGTCACCTGCATCCGAAATGATCATGTGTCATGGTATGCTAGGAGGTTTTTGGATTTGATGTCATCTCGTCATGAGTGACTGATATGATAATCACCCTATGAGTAACCTCAGTTAAAAGTTTATTAAATGAAGGTATTACAGACTCATGTGCTGGTGTGCGTGCCTATGTTATTTAAGCAACAGATCGATCAGATTCCCAATACACAAACAATTGAATGGAAAGACAACAGAGAAATACAGTAAGCAAATACAAGAACACAAGAAATTAACATCTCCGGTCCAGCTTCAGTGGTGGCCTTATTTTATTGTGTTTCAAGCAGAGAATTACAATGCAGGAGCTCAATATGAGTCACCTAAAACAAATTTACTTGGCAGGGTAGTTCTTGGATTCCCCAAGCCACTGGAGTGCACAGACTCGTTTTCCTACCAGCTCTGTGACCTTTTGGTCTACAATGGAAAGAGCCCAATGTGGTGCTCAGTCCGGATAGATCCTCTCCGGGATGGCTTGAATCCCTCAAGTTCTCTAGTGCTCGACGCTACCTTTGGTTAGCTCGGCCCTCTGTCCTCTTCTGCTTTTGCTTCAGTATCTTTTCCCTGTGTTCCGTCCTCCTCTTGGGATTCTGGTTCCTCTTCTCTCTCTCTCTCTTTGACTGACTTTATGCCTGTGTATTCTATCTCTATTCATGGCTTTAAGCCATTCATTTCCCATGTTTGTTCAGTTCCTCTTCCATCTCTGTCGAATCGCCTTCTACAACTGTGCTTGGAGTTCCTTGTTCGGCGTCATCATCAGGCTCATAGGCAGTGGCCACATGTCCTCCTGTAACGCGTCAGCCTGCTTTGTTGGTTCAGTTCTTCAGTTACATTGTGGATGAAGTCTTCCTCCACCGTGTCGGTCAAAACGGACTTCAAATCCTTCTAAATCAAGGCTCATTCCTTCATCGATTCTGCTTCCCCCATCGGGCGTGATCTCAGCTGTCCGATCTGGGGCCTCCAGATCCGATGCCATACGCACGTTTCGCGTGGTTGACTTTCTCAACCTTTAGTGCGTGATTAGCGGTTGTTTTCTCTCTCCTCCGCTTGCCACGCGTCGATTGTTGAGTGGGATCGCTCCAATTTCTCCAAAATCGCTTACTGTTTGAGGGTGCCCCGATCAATACCGTCGGTTTTTTGGAGCGCGGGTCCCGCCTTGTCCTTTAGCGTTTTTTTGCTTTTCGCCGATGTTTCTCCAGCTCCCCACGCGTCTGAGTGCTCGAGGCTTCCCCATTTCGGCCCTTTTTGCCCAGCGATGCACGATTAATCAAAATCCACCTCTGTTTCCCGATCCGGTCTCCTAGGGGCTAATTCGGTCTCTCGCGCATTCTCCACGGGCCTCGGTCAGCGCGCTTTGACCGGGATCCTCGTTGTTCAACGCTGGCTGCCACTGCCACCGGTTCAGGGTGTTTTGATCGCTGTTTTAAATTCTTTGAAGTCTGTCCCAATTTGGTACAGCCATGGCTTTGTTTAATCATTCTTTATGGATCCAATTCGGATCACGACCTTCCCACTGAAAATATTTTGGACCACCAAAAGTTGGTTTTCTTTCAAGCATCGACTAAGTCAGGGTACTGTTGTCTCACTTGCCCAATCTCAATCCACTTTGCACTGCTTGGCTTTGAGCCTTTGAGTCCAATTCTGAGGTACTCAACATCTCCTCTGTGCGTCGTCCTTACCTTCCTGTGAAAGACTGTGTCTTCCTGCAATTCATTAAGATATTCAGGTAGCAGGTCATCAATAGAAGGCAATTGACTTTGCTATTCAGGATTCTCAATCATTGAAGGTTCAAACAATCTCAAGTAATCTGCATTTATGACTGAGTAGATGTGCATGTAAGTTGGTAGATCAAGGCGAAAAGAATTTTCACCAATCTTATCAAGTATCCTAAAAGGTCCATACCTGATAGGCTTTAGCTTTTTACCTTCACCTTGCATCCTGTCCTTGCTGATAACAGCCAGATCTGGTCTCCAACTTGAAAACTATGCTCCATCTGATACTTGTCATGCCTAGCCTTGTATTTGGCTTGGCTCTTTTCCAGCTGTTCCTATACTGCCTAGTGGATCTCCTAGATCTGTTCAATGAACTTAGTTGCCTTGTCCACATCACTGTGTCCATCAACTATGGTATCTTTACCAAAGACAAAATCCAAAGGAGACCTTGGTATGAAACCAAACTAGGTCTCAAAGATCTCTGTGTAGAAGGGTGTTTTGCTTTGTTGTAAGCATGCTGCACATAACACAAATGTTCATCGCAAAGCTTAGGATGTTTGCTACAATATCCTTTGAGTAACTGGATCACTGTCCTGTTAACTACTTCTGTGTGGTCATGTGTTTGTGGATGAAAAGCTGTGCTTTTCTTCAGTTGGGTGTCCATCAGTTCCCACAAAATGGACCAAAAATTCCTCACAAATCGGGTGTCTCGATTAGATACAATAGAAGTGGGTAATCCAAAATGAACCCATACATGTTCAAAGAATAATTTTGCAGTTTGTTCAGCTGTAATTTGTTTATTATAAGGTATCAAAATACACATTTTGTTGAGCCTATCCACAACCACATACAGATAATCGTGACCTTTCCTATATTTAGGCAGTCCTCCAACAAAATCCATGGAAACACTTTCCCAAGGGTGGCAAGGAACTGGTAATGGAGTGTACAAGCCTAGTTTTCTATCGCTGGGCTTGCTTTTAGCACACATAGTACACCCTCTTACATATCTAGAAACTATCTCATTCATTTTTGGCCAATAACAAAATCTTTGCAGCTGTGCAACTGTTTTAATTACCCCAAAGTGATCTGATATCAGAGAAGTGTGTGCCTCTCTAATTATCTTTACTCTCTCTGTTTGTGGAATGCAGAGTTTCCCACAATGATATAAGAGTCGGTCCTTCACAAGATAATCCAATTCTTCTACCTTTTTGCCTTGACTCAAAGTTGCATATACATCTTTAAAGTCTATATCTTGAGCATATTGTTCAATGTAACTTTCATGTAGTACATAATTATGCTTAAGTATAATAGATGCATTTATAATGGGTCTAGGTAACATGTCTGCAACTTTGTTATGTATGCCATTTTTATATCTGATGACTAAATGAAACTGTTGTAGAAAACCCATCCATCTGTAATGTCTTGATTGTTGCAACTTAGTCTGGGAGTGTAGATATTGAAGTGGTTGATGATCA